>PVKE010002925.1:0-77086 GCA_004027555.1 Craseonycteris thonglongyai
TGAAACTATGTGGAAAAACCGATGATGTGCAGCTGTGGAGACTGTTCTGGGCTCTCCTGCTTCTCTCTGTTTCTGTCTCTGTATCTGTCTCTCTCTCCCTGTCAAAAACAATAAAAATAAATCTTAAAAAAAAAAATGCAGATGGGAGCGATGAGGAAACAGTCTTCAAGGGCCAGATCATCCAGAGACTGGAATGACCCAGGGTTTGACTACTTGATTGCTCTCTTCATAGAGGGTTTCAGATGTTCAGGGTCCGTGGACACCCGCTACGTTGTCTTGTCAGTGGAATGGTGATACGGATGCTGCTGCCTTTTCTGATGCATTTGAATAAACAGCATATAACTAGGCGTTCTCACGGTCATGCTTTAAGAATTTCTATCCTACAGTGGGCACCATGGGCCAGGAATTAGGCCTTCTGTGTGCAGGTGCAGTTCCCCTGCCCAGTGCCCGAGACTTAAAATCCTTTATTAGTTTCATTTTGCTCCACGGGGGACGTTGGGCTAACCACGTAAAGGTGGTCCTTGTCACCAATTTACAGTCTCTGAGAAAGAAAACTAACCTACGGCTTTCTCATCTATAAAGATGGAATAATAGAACTTTCAGGGAAGAAGGGAGGGAAGGAAAATCATGTTGAATCAAGTATTATCACAGGGCATGTTCTGTGACAAATTAACATCCGAGAAAAAGATAGCAACTCCTTTCTTGGACTCCTTGTCACCATGGGGAGGGGGGCGTGACAGACACCGTGGAAGCCAGCCTATGGCGCTAGGCTGGCAATTGCCCGCAGTTTTCTGGGCATCCCCGACAGACCACAGTGTGAGACTGTGCAGCGCAGGGCAGCACCGTTGGCATCAGACGCGTGAATTGTTCCCAGGCCTGCTGCAGAAATGGCAGCAACTTAGCGTTTTATTTTTCTGGACCTTTCTTTGTTACCATCTTTCTTTCCTAGTGCAAATCCTGTCACCTCTTTCTTATTCACCCAAGGCTCCTCTGGCTGTAAACAGCTGTGATCCTGGATTATTACTTCCGCTTTTGTTTCTTGTTTGTGTGTTTCAGGGAGCATTCGTGTTGGGTTCTGTACCTATTTGTTGCACAAGTTGCTTGGGATGGTGGGATAGCACCTGTTTAAGAAATAGTAGGCAAATGTGTGAGCAAGCAAAGCAAAGGCTGTAATTGTGAAGTAGATAGCACCTATTTGAGGTAAAGTGGTTTAAAAAAAAAACAGACAAGGTGTGGTAAGAAGGAAAAAATCACTGTGTATTGTTTCATTTTGCCTTGTATATATTCTCAAGAGCCTTCCTGTGGCAGGGAGGTGGGTGGAGAAAAATGGTGTGGTCTGAGAACCCAGCAGTTCTTATTTCTCGTGTTTATCCATGGAGTCCAGGATTCAGGACACATTGTCTTAGGAGTTAATACTGGAGCTTGGAGTAAAATGATGGGGTATACAAATCACATAAGGAGATCGGGTTCAAGTTTTTGAAATGCCCTACCTGATTCTTGGAATTGTACGTAGGTGTTATTAGATAAATAAATGCTAGCTGACTGGGTAACCCAGGCAGCATCAACCTGTCAGCACTGCTTCTGGCCAGGAGGACAGAGAAGGGACAAGAGTTTTCAAGGTGTATTGTTTCCATATCCTTTTATTATTTATTTACTCGGGGCACTAGAGTGTTTTTCCATGTAGCTGGAAGGCAGGGTTTGCTTACTGCTGTCTTCCCTTTATTTTTGATTTATTCCCCCATACAGCCTTTGTTAATTTACCCTGTGTTTAGACTATAGCATTTGAGGAAACAGACTATTTTCTCTTTGAAAAAGCCAACACCTTTTTTTTTCTTCTCAGCGTTCTGAGGCCTTTGCAGTATCCTAGCCAGTTTTTCAGTGCTGGCTGAAATATTACCAGACTCTCGGGCATTCAGGTATACCTCATGGGCTTCTACGGTACATTGGTGACTGTCATTTGTACCGGAGTACATTACCTGGCCTGTGGAATCGCTGGTGGCTTTTCCTTATCCACGTGGTTCCACGCAGTTGACTGAGGGTTGGCTGATCAAAGATTATGCCTCTGCATGTGGAAGTCTGCTTAGGGACTGCAGATCTTAGGAAGTCTGTTCTCATAAGGGTGTTCTAGAGAGAAGCGAAGTGTTGTTTTAAAAAATTACCCAAGTTCTTCTCTCTGTTACTGCAAAAATATCAGATGGAGATTTCTGTGTGACATTTTCTGTGATTAATCCGACAAACATCAGTTGAATGCCTTTGTGTGCTGCATGGTTTCTAGATTCCTCAAAGTGGCTTGACAGTCCTACTGTGTATTTTCTGTTCTCCCACTCTCTCTAAATACTGCTTCAAACCTTCCTCACACCCCATTTGCCCCCATTATCATCTGCTCATGCTGATTAGCTCCCCAGACTTTCTTCCCACCCACTGCCTTCAGATCTTCGGATTTTTCCTCTTCTGATAGGACGGACTACACACTCTTCTTCACAGCACTTACCCTACTGGACTTGTACTTTTCTCTTTGTGGGATTATTTGGCTGTCTCTGCACAATCAGATCCCAGAATTTATAACATTGCAGGCCCTCAGTGACCACTGGAATGAATGAATGGAAGGAAGCTTCTTGGAATGTCTGAGCGGCTCAGGCCGTTGGAGATTTAATCTAAACCCTTCAGGCTCCAGATGAGGAAACATGCCCGGAAAGAAGCTCCCAGGCAGGCTGGAGACACAGAGGGACTCGACCTTTGATCCGATTCACCAACTTGCTCATTAACGGCCCCTGCCTCTAACTGGTTCCCACCAGCCACAGTAGGATGAACTAACCAGAAAATCACCTTTTCTTCCTTCCTTCCACCATCCCAGCCTCTACGTCGACCATTGTTATTATTTATGATAACACTTAGTAGTATTTTCATCTAAATTTTTTTATTTTTTATTTTTTGAGAGAAGGTGAGAGAAAGAGGAAGAGAAGTGGGAGGGCCCAGAGCAGTCTCCATAGTTGTACATCATTAGTTGTGACATGGTTTCATTCCACACAGGTGGATGTGGGGCCGCAATGGGTGGGAACTGAACTGGGGGCCTCCCGCATGGGAGGTGAGAACCTTCGCTGCCATCCTGGCGGTTACCAGTTGCAATACAGTTGAGCATAGATGGGGTTGTACAGGGGGTGCTGGGAATTGAACCCCGGACCTCATGATTGTGAGCAAGTGCTCAACTGCTGAGCTCTCCTGGCATCCCCTTGATAGTATTTTTAAACATAGGCATTTAAAAAGGTCTTACTCATTGCTCAGATAATTACTGTTGACATTTTTAAAAGCGTAATATATTTACACATGAAAAAATATCAAATGGTAGAAAAAAGAAACAAGTTCCACTTTAACTCCAATTCCTTTCCCTATAGATAATTAGTATGAGGGTGTCATGTGCTCCCTTCTCTGGTAAAACAAAACAAAAGAAAAGATACACATACACTCACATACATTCATCATGCAGTCCAAATATTTACAAATCTTAAAGACCTTAGTTTGAGAACTCTACTAATCACAGATTTGTTTGTTTGTTTGTTTTTAAAGATATATCCTAAGCATCTAGGGCAGAACCTGGCACATGGTTGGAGCAAAGAGCCTATTGATAATTCATTTGGGACTAACACTGAAATTGGGGGCATTGACGTTCTTATAATTTTGAGTGTTTCCGTGAGCACAGTTCACCTCTCAATTGACTTCATTTTTTCCTTTGTTGTTCTAGTACAGCTTTAATGTTTTATTCAGTAAAGATCCCGCACAATATCTTATTGATTTTTTTCCCAAGTGTTAAATTTTTTATTTTGTTGCTATTATAAATGAGGTCTTTTCTTTAAATAAATTACTTATTGTTTGTAATTAGGAATTTTCATGTATTAACTTCATGACCTGCTAACTTATTGAATTTTCTTATAGTTTCTAATAGATTTTCAGCTTATTTTCTAAGGTTTTCTAGGCTTGTGATTATATTGTCTGCCAGTAATACTTTCCTCCTAGTTTCTCTTATTTCTTTACTTTAACTAATTGTTTCAGCTAATATTCCAAAAAGTAAAATGTTTAATCTGTCAGGATGGTAGTGGTCATCTTAGTCTTGTTCCTGCCTTTAATTTGAATAATTCTAGTGTCTCACCATTAGATATCATTTTGGCTTTTGTTTTGAAATACTATATATTATCATGCTAAAGAAGTATCTGTTTCTGTTTTACTAAGAGTATTACATTTCTTTTTGCAGATTCCTTTTGTGGCATGTAATGAATTGGTCTTACATTTTATTTTTCCTTTGACGTGATATATTTACTCATAAATATAATTATTGAACCACCCTTGCATTCCAAGGAGAAACCCTACTTGGAGAGTTGAACTCTATTTGCTGAAATTTTAGATTTTGTCTGAGTACACATGAACAATAATACTAACATCATAATGTTATCACCATAACATAGCGACAGTTGACATTTTCCAGTTTTTACTCTGTGACCTGATTTGCACTGGTGATGAGGCTAAGGTTAGAGGCTTGGGAGTCTAGCTCCAGAGTCCTCATTCTTCACCACAGTATTAAGATTGGTCTGTTGTGTGACAGCACAGCATGAGAACACCATAATAGTGTCAGAAGGATGGTGGCTTTGTAAAAGGAAGTGGAAGCTTTCCTCTTTTTCTGTCCTCTCTACACGGCACCTACTAGCCCGTGGGACTTTTGAGCACTTGACACGTGCTTAGTTTGAGTCAAGATGTGTAAACTATAAAACACCTGTCAGATTTTGAACACTTAATACAAAAAAAAAAAAAAAAAAAGAAAGAAAGAATGTAAACTATCTCATTAATACATTTTTTATATTGGTTACCTGTTGAAATAATATTTTAGATATTGGGTTATGCAAAATAGATCATTAAGATTAATTTCACCGTTTTTACTTTTTAAAATATAGCCATTAGAAATATTTAATGACATATGTGGCTCAATTATATTGGAGGCAGCATTGGTCTAGAGCTCTAGAGAGTGCTTCCCAAACACACACACGAATCCCCCAGGGGATCTTGATAAAATGTAGGTTCTGAGTCTGGGTTGTGGCTGAGCCCCGGATCCTGCACTTCTTACAAGCTCCCCAGTGATGCTGGTGTGTGGTCTGCTGACCACACTTGGCATAGCACCTCCAAACACTAAGTTAGTGGCTCTCAACTTGGAGTGTGCATCAGAATCACATAGAAGGTTGGTTAAAACATAGGTTACTGGGCTCCACCTCTACAATTTCCAATTCAACAGGTCCGAGGTGGGGCCTGAGAATCTGCATTTCTACAAGTTCCAAGGGACAGGTCCTGGCACTATGACTGAGAATAGCTGCTTCAGATGGTGGTGGGATGATCTGCCCCTGGAAAATTTAAAATATGTCATCGTACAGATAGGGGCTTGCTATATTTTTTAGTAGTTCCGTTCACAAAATCTGCCAGTATTATTGGTCTCTTAGTTTTCTCTTTGGGGGAAGAGGAGTGTTAATTTGGGTAAATTTTATTTTCCTGGAAAATAATCCATTTCATCAACTTCTTCAAATTATTTGCCTTGAGTCTACCAACATAGATTTTTGTGAGTTTTGTAATTGTCCACTAATTTATCATTTGTTGGTGTTTCATTTTCATTGATTAGGCTACCCACTCTATTTTATTTTAAGAGAAGCATCTTCTTATGTTTTTAAAATTTATGTTATCACTATTCTGATTTCTACTTTTTAAGTTTCTGCATTTATCCTAATTTCCTTCCGCATGCTTTATTTGGGTTTATTTCCTTGCTCTTCTTCTTTTCTTTTTCTTTTTTTTAAAGATTTATTTTATTGATTTTTGACAGAGAGAAACAGAGACAGAGAGAGACAGAGAGAAGGGGGAGGGCCCAGAGCAGTCTCCATAGTTGACATTAGTTTCCCATATAGTTTCATTCCACAGGTGGGCACGGGGCTGCACAGGGCAGGAACTGGGCCAAGGTCTCACCCCAGTGAGAACCGAACTGGGGGCACTTCCCAGCTCAGCATATGGGTCCGCACGGGCCGGGGCCGGGATTCGATCCTCAGTCCCCAGGGTTCAAAGCGAGCGCTTAACCCACTGAGCCATCCCGGCTTCCCCTCCTTGCTCTTCTTTTGTAAAACAGTTATATCCTTTGTTCATCACTTGTTATTTATTATTTATTTTTGTTCTGTAATGCTCAAGGCAATGAAGTTTTCTCTGAGTATTATATACCTTTTAACATGTGGAATTTTCATTATCATTTCTTAAAAAATTTTATTTATTTTTTTTTAATTGTTTGTTGACAGAGAGAGAGAGAGATACAGAGAAAGAACTGAACTGGGGGAGCTCCCAGTCCAGCATATGGTTCTGCACGGGCCGGGGCCGGGATTCAATCCCCGGTTCCCGGTGCTGCAAAGTGAGCGCTTAACCCACTGAACCATCCCGGCTTCCCCCATTATCATTTATTTTTATAGATATTTCTGCAAATTTTTAATGTATTATTATTCTTTAATTTCTGGCAGTTTGATTTTTTGGTTATTGTTTCTGTTTTGTTTTTCATTTCTAACACATTTCTTCTGTTGTTAGAGAATGAAGTAAGTGCTGTTTCCACCTTGGTGATTTGACGTTTTCTTTGTGACCTAATACAGTGCTGCTTTTTCTGAGTGTTCCACGGTAACTGAGATGGGTCTATTCTTCCCGTTTCATTGTACAGAGTTGAGGTGTCTATTGGAATGACGTTGTCAATGATTTCCACACCTGCTATGTCCATATTTTTGTGCTGTGTGCCCTTTGCTGCTACTATTGGATGTGTTAAACCTTATGACAATTATGCATACCTCCCCAGATGTTTTCTAGTGCCTCTGTTTTTATTGTTTTCTGTGCTACTTTCATACCACACAATGGTTGTCACGCCCATTTTGGTAACTGCCATTGATTAATCACACATTGTACGCCAGCCACTAGGTGAAGTGCTTCCCGTTTCTCCATTTCCTCATGACTTCTTTACCACAGCCGTGAACATGGGGTGACTTATTCACACGTTAGATTAGAAGACTCAGGTGGACGGATACGTCACCTATGCAAGGTCACAGAGCTGATGCGTGTCCAGCCTTCACCCAGTCAATCTGCTTCCCTCCTTGGTCCCAGGGCCTTGGCAGATGGCAGTTATCGTCTCCCCGCCTGCCCTGCCTCACCCCTGCCTTCAGGCCCTGCTTTTCCTTAGGTGACTCAGTCGCTGGCAGGCCCCCTCACCCCCCCCCACCCCCCCAAACTCCCAGCAACTCTCACCAAACCAGAAATCTAGCCAGCAGGGAAGAAGGAATGTCGGCCACATGCACGGGGCAAGGGCCAGCCCGAGGCAACGTTGTGAAATCCACAAAATAGTTCCTTGGAGATTGAACTTAGTATAAGGCATGTGCGTCGTAGGCTGTGGCCAAATCCTGGGACCCACGGTGCCACTGTCTCCAGACCTCAGCCCAGTCACTTCAGACTCTGGGAGGCTCCTCACACTGGGAGTGGATGGCAGCTTCTGACACTGTCCCTTTCAAGAGCTTAAGAGGTGACTCTAAACGGTCCTTTCTTGCATGGCTTCATGACCTCAACATCATTCTCGACAGACTGCTTACATGGATACAGTCTCCTTTTACATGGTCTTTCCCATCACAGCACAGGGTCCTTGGCCCACACACCTGTTGCTACAACAAACAGTCTGGGCACCTGCTTCCTAACCACCCACTTGACACTCCTGCAAGGACCGGACCGAGCCCTGTGGACTCCGCCCCTACCCTGTTCCGAATCTGCCCACTTCTCAGCGCTCCTACTTCATCCAGGCCAGCTTCTTCTCATCCCTGTATTTTTACAAGACTCCTAACCCATCTCCTGTCCTTCGACTCACCACTCAGCAGCCAGACTTCTTTTTAAAAACATGATATCACATGACTTTCTTGCTTGAAATCCTCACGTGGGTTCTCAGTGCCTCAGTAGAAAGCCCATCCTTGTGACCCTGGCATCGTATCCCTCACTGGTCAGGCCCCACATGTCCTCCTTCACGCCCTGCTCATCTCCTGCCAACCTGGCTCCATCCTGTCCCTCCTGGGTTGTGCACAATGTGAGCCCCTACGTGCCCCACCCCCACCCCACCCTTGCAGGGTGGCTCCTTGTCAATCTGTTTAAATGTCATGTCCTCCAGAGACCTTCTACAGACTAGCCAGCCTGGTCCCTCTAGGGCACTGTATTGATTCTCTGTGCTCCACATGCCACTACTTAATACTTTCCTTGTTTGCCTTTGCCTGTCTCTTGTAGACCATAAGCCCCAAGGAAACGGATCATGTTTCTATGCCCAGCTCCTAGAACAGGGCCTGGCTCCTAGTGGGTGCTGGAGAAATATTTTCTGAACACATGTCCATCCTCTCACGGTACTGGGCCTCCTCTTTTAGTACCTGTATGATCTCCTGGGGACCTTTAAGAGAACTACACGTCTGTGGGTACCACCTTCAGGGTTACTGAATGGCGTAGGGCCTATGAGTTCATTTTCAGTGGGGGCTCAGGGTGATTCCAAGGCAGGTGGGGTTTGGGGTTGGAGGCACGTTGCTATCACTCAATAAGCACTTTACACAACCATATCCGATTTAATTCTAAAAGACTTCTAAGAAGTTGATCTCAAGGCCAGGGATTCTAAATGTCCATCATAAAGCTTAGAATAGAGATTTTTTCTTTAGAACAGGTAACACATTCATATGCATCAAAGAGTAGAACAATAAAAGGCTGTACAATGAGTAATAGTAGTCACCCTCAAAACCATCTCCCCATCCAACCCTCTTCCCGATCCCCACCGTAGCAAACCGTTTTTACGAGTGGCTTCGATAAACTTCTGGTGCTTCTTTACGCAAACACAAGACAGTTCCACTATATATATTTTTTCCCTTTATAAACACGAAGTAGTAATCCACATGTGCTGTTGAGCATCTTACTTCTTTTTCACTTAACAACAAACACATCCTGGGAGATTTCTCCCTTCAGCACATAGAGAGCTTTCTGGCTTTTTAGCCACCTAGGCACCTGGTTCATGAATCAGCCCAGAGATTGACACTTGGCTTATTTACTTTTATGGGGCAGGGGACTGTAACCAGCCATGCTGTGTGTGTAATCTTGTACCCCATCGTTATTTTGCATGTGGAAGTGTGCAGGTGGATTTGCAGGATGAATTCTCAGAAGTAAATTGCTGGGTCCAGGAGTCATATGTCTTGGTAATTTTGATAGATGCTGCCAAATTTCTCTGGGTTGCCCATTTTTCATTTCCACCAATAATGAAAGAGAGTTTCCATTTTCTTGTAACCTTAAAGTTTCCCTATAAAGTGTGTGGTCAAATTTCAGGGATTTTTAGAACTTGCTGGGTAAGAAATGTTATCTCAGTATAGTGTAGGCTGTTTTTTAAAAGACTTTATTTAAACATGCAACAAATGGCAAAATTTTGAAGGGTACAATTTGACTGATGAGTTTTGACATATATACATGAAACCATCAGCAGAGTCAAGATAATGAACATGTTCATTACCCCCCCAAAGTGCCCTTGTGCCTTTGTAACCAATTTCTTCCTGCACCTCCTTCAGCCCTGATCTGCTTCAGATACTATAAGACTGTTTGCATTTTTAGGACTTTTACGTGATGGAATGACATAATGTTCTCTCTCTCGTCTGTTTTTCCATTCCTCATCATTATTTGAGATTTATCCATGTTGTGGTGTGGTATACATATTAATAGTCATGTTTACTGCTGAGTAGTCATCCATTTTATGGGCAAGCCACAGTTTGCTTATCCATTGACCTATTGGTGGACATTTAGATGGTTTGTAGTTTTGGGCTATGAAAAATAAAGCTGTTGTAAATACTTGTTGACACATGTTCTCATTTCTCTTGGGTAAGTACCTTCCTACTGAGACAGTAAAAGTCCTGTATACCCAAAGTATCAGTTCACACATCCCCGTTGACCCTCAAACCTTTGGATTGCTCCCTGATTCTATGGGATGGGTATGGCCAGCAGGAGAGTAGGGTCCTTCTAAAGCCAGAAGCCAACCTTTTGGCTTCTCTGGGCCCTATTGGAAGAATTGTTTTGGGTCACACATCGTAAAATACACTAACACTAATGATAGCTGATGAGCTAAAAAATAAATAAAAATAAAAAAAAATTGCAAAAGCATCTCAAGTTTTGAGGAAGTTTATGAATCAGTGTTGGGATGTATTCAAAGCTGTCCTGGGCCATGTGCGGCCCATGTGCTGCAGGCTGGACATTAATCTAAAGCACAGGGTCCCAGGGCCTGGCCCTCGTTCCAGGAACTAAGCTTGATATCACAGCTATGTTGAGTGCTGACTATTGTGTAGACATAGGAAACACCAAGATTAAAACAAAAAGAATAAGTGTCCATTCTTTGAAAAGTTCCCATTCTGGGAGATGAGGTAGATGAGTAAAGAGGCGCTCAATCCTGGTGACACGTGACTGAAGCAGGAACATTGGCCTGAGGTCCTGGTTTAGGTCTTAAGACGCTTGTCCGGGCTTGTGCACTCGGTCTCCTCGTAGCATTGCCGGGTAACGACACTCCGTATGCTTTCGTTGAGCGCAGAAAGCAACATGTATTGAGTGGGATTGTTACTCAACACTGTTGTATTGTTAGGTGTGACTTTCCTTGAGGAGGGGTCCCTTGGGCTCTTACAAAGGGTGAGTAGCATCCAGGTAGCTCAGGATATTTTTCTGGGTGAGGGGCTGGAGCCAGAGGAAGCCTGCGGTGTTCCTGGTAAACTCTGCTAAGGAGTTTAAACATCAATATTTGATCATCTTGGGAAACCGCTGACACAGTTTAAACAGAACAGGGGCATGCCAAGATGTGTATTTTTAGAGTTCCCTCCAGCTGCTGTGGAGGGATGGACAGGAGACCTGACTGAAAGAGGCTGTGGAAGGAGATCTGGAGAAAGACAGAGAGAGCCATGGGGGGCCATGCCCAGGGAAGGGCTTGGATAGACTTAGGGTAACTGTGAAATATGGTGGTGATGGAGAAGAAGGGAGCAGGGCCCAGGAACGCTGCAGAAGGATGACACCCAGCATGAAGGGCCAGACTAGTCCTTGCTATTCCTCTCCAGGCCAAGGCTCCACCTCAAAGCCAAGAGAAAGGCCAGGATATGGTTAGGTTTTTTATTTTTATTTATTTATTTTTTTTATTGAGATATTCACACACCACAATAGTTACCCCTTCAGCGTGTACAATTCATTGATCTCCAATATATTTACAAAGTAATGCAACAACCATCACCACCATCTTAATTCCAGAACATTGTCATCTCACAAAGAACCCCTGTACCCATTAGCAGTCACCTCCCACGACTCACCCCTCCAAGCCCCCTGGTCTTTGGCCACTCACACCATGGACATTACATGCAGAGGGAAAGCCTGGAGATTTAAAGATAAACCAAGAAAAGAAACACAGCCCCTGCAGAAACGTGTGCCGACGGGGCCCCAGAACGGACTGACCAGGTGCGCCGTCCTAGCTGGCTCCACGGCGTGAAGAGAGTGTTTGCCTGAACAGTCTATGGCTTTCTTCCTATTTTACAAAAACTCTCTGAGCACAAATAGACAAGGGATTTAAATGAGGAGCAGTCTTCCGAAATAAACAGCGTGCTGTTACATACCATGTATTGCTGTAAAATCGAGGCAGGAACTATCGAGGCCTTGTTGTAGTCCTGGTCAGCTATGAGTACCAAGGAGCCTTGTGACCTCCATCAAGTCCCCACCTGTCCCTTGTCTCTAAAGGCCCTTCTATCCGTGACATGTTCAATGATTCTGGTGGGCAGATGTTATCTGTTATAGTTACTCTTCCTAGATATGCCTCTAAAGTGATGTTAAGGATATTTTTAATGGGGGGAGAACTTCTTTCATTTTATTTTTTAAGGTAATAAAACACCTACTTCATTCTATTGCAGAGGCCATCCCAATGAACATCTCTGCCTACGTAAATCTACGACTATATCTTTGGTTATCCCTTAAAGTGGCTAGTCCGCAAGTGGATTGACTGGTCCAAAGGAGCAGACACATTTAAGCTGTTTGTACATATTGCAAAATTGTTTTCCAGTGGAGCTGCAAGGAAGTGCCATTTCATCATACCCTTAAAAAAAACTTCCTTTATTTACTTGGCAGAGTGAAAACCGCGGGTGATTGTTTTAATGTGTATTTCTTGGATTACCAGCAGGAGTATGCTTATTTTCAGGTGCTTATCAACCATTTGTAGCTCCACTTTTGGGATTTGCTGGTTCTGGCTTTGGCCCAGTCGTTGCCCCAGGGGCAGGCTGCAGGTTGCACAACTCGGGAGGCCCCTGCTGGCCCTGTGTGCACCGGGGCGGGGCCCCATGGGATCCTGGCTACTCCTGCAGCTAGGCACGCTGACCTGGCGGCTGTGTGGATTGACTTTCTGACCAGTTCTCCAAGACTTAACCAAATGGGTGCTGTTCCTTTTCCTTTCCAATCTGGATGCCTATTAGGGGACTGCCTAGTCTTTCCCCAAAGCCTGCAGGACCCTTGTTAGGCATCACTTTGGACCGAGGAACCTGCCCGGTGCATGCCCCCTGGGGGACATTTCCCCTGTGGGTAGGCCGGCTTTTGAAGAGGATCAGGAATTCCTATGCCATAATGCGAGCTTGACAAAGCGAGTTGTTTTTGCACAAGGGTAATTTCACGGAGTGGCTTTACACACTGTATGCAGAGGGGAACCCCTCTAAAGGTGGAAATATCGGCCCTTACTGCAACCTGCAGTTTCCCAGAAGCCAGGCCGAAGTTAAAGCATGATATCTCAGTGGCCTGGTCTCTTGATGATTCTGCTGCACTGCATGCTGAGTTGATCTCACGGTCTCTCCTCCAGCCAAGGAGGAAGTAGAGACCAAGGAGCAGGGTGAGGCGCCCAGGGGCGCCCGAGGTACCAGATGGGTGGATGCATCTGGGGCTCCTGTGGTCTCAGGGCTCCTGTGTGGCTGAAGTGGGAGGCTGGGCCCTCCACTGAGATGCTGAGGACTCTTAGCACCGTGGGGCCTGCTTGGCGTTTTGGTTGTCCGGAGAGGGACATCTCTCAGCCCCAAGTGTGCTGAGGGCAGCTGCTGTGGAGAACAGGCTTTTGCTTTGGCAAGGTTCATGGTTAGAACTGGCTGATGTCACAGACACTGGAGGAAGGATCTTGGCAGTTTCTTGGCCTCTGTGAGCCTCAGTGTTTGTCATGAGACTTTGGATACATATCTATGCACCGGGCCTGTCTGAGGACTGTGGATAGCTCACTGGATACACTCTGATGTTATTCTGACTTCAGAAACCCCTGGAAAGTCCAGCTGTCCTCACCTGTTGGCCTTCTCCTCCCAGGCCTGGGGGAATTTCTGAAAAACAGACCAACCCCAGCCTGTTTTTACCTGAAAACCCAGGGAAGAGGGAAGCTTCTCTTTCACGTCACATAGACTTGTGCTCAGGACCTGGAACCTGATGGCCATACCCCTTCACAAGAGAACTGGGTGTGGGAGACCCAGCTGCCCTCATCTCACTCAATTTCCCCCTGGGGGGGGGGGGGCTCCTCATTTGACTGCCAAGGTAAAGGAGTTTCATTTGAAAGAAATCTGAATGGGCTGAGCCCAGGTAGCACACTCCTGACTTATTCCTTGATGGACTGATTACTTTGTTAATTTGCAGTACCATTACTGAATGTTTTAAAAATTATTAATACATGCTGGTTATTTTAAAAATCCAAATCCCACTTCTGCTATCCCTCCTTTCCCCAGCTCTGGGGAACCACCATTGTACTTTGTTTCTAAGAATTTGACTCTAGATACAGCATATAAGAGGAATCATAGTGTCTATATAAGCAATGTCCAAACCTGTAGAGGATTTTTGTAAGAGTTTACTTTCTTGAGCACAAGTGATATCATATGCTGAGGAGCAAGATCTTAAACGCTCTGGAGAATGACAATTTTGCAGCTTCTTTTGTGCATTTAAAATCAAGGAGGGAACATAAAGAAGATTATCTGACGGTGGGATAAAACTATGTGGGGTGGAATTACAGGATAGTTAAGATTACATGCTTTCTTGGGGGTGGTCACACGGAGATTGGATTACAGGGGATTATGTACTTTCTTGAGGGTGATTATCGCTTATTTCAAAGATGTCTTAACCTAGATGCAATGGACTAGGCTTGCTTAAGGCAAAAATAAAGCTTTTAGCAAAAAGTTATAGGCCTGGGGCATTCCTACCCACCATGACCTGCTTCGTTAGGAATTTATGATCAGATTACCTGGGGGCTTACTTTCACTAGAACCTGTGTGTGTGTCTGTGTAGTCAGTACTTTCCTCACTGTGACTGGCTTATTTCATTTAGCATAAAGACCTCAAGGCTCCTCCATGCTGTAGCATTTCCTTCCTATTTAAGGCTGCATAATATTCTATTGTATAGATACAAGACATTTAGTTTTTCAGTTCATCCATCAGTGGACACTTGGATTACTTCTACCTTTTGGTTATTGTAAATGATGCTGCCATCTTTATTTTTATTCACTACTTTATTATATTATTTTTATAATTTATTTTGTTCCTGTTACTATTATTATTTTACTTACAAAAGGAATACTATGTCTTAATTCAAACATGACATTACAGAAATACATAGAACTGGAAAGTCTCCATTCTTGGGCATGTGAAGGTAAGGGTGACACTGTATTCTCTATGTTCAGGATCTAACACCTTAAGTTTAGTTAGATTTAACAATATAATTTAGCTGAAAACTTTTTCTTTTCTTGGTTTCCCTCCTTAATGCAGTTTCAGTGACTGTTTATTATGCATGCCAGTTTCTGCTGACTACACACACAGGTTTCCATTACTGTTTACATTGACTTGGAAGAAGTCTTTTCAATATCTGCCCAAGATCCACCCTAATCCCTGAAACCACTGGGAAGCACCTTCTGTTCTTTTTCAAATTGCCTTGGAGTTACCGGTCACGTCCCCCTGGTCTTCCCTCTGCTCTTCTTACAAGTCTATAAAACATTTTGACCCAGGAGGGAACAGGGAGATGGCTTCTGGACAGGAGTCCACCATCCGCCCAGAATGTGGGCATTTTGAATAAACCTGTTTTTCTTTCCCCCAGCCTTGTCTCTCGATTTTCAGAGGCGGCAAGCAGCCCCTGAACCCAGGAACACGAAGATCACCAGTGTTCAGTTTTCTTTTAGGATTTTTGTTTATGCATATACTGGCATGATTTTTTAACATGGGATTATATGCTTAAATATTTTTTAATGTTTTATTTTGAGTTAATTTCAAAGTTCAAGAGAAGTTACAAGACTATTAAAAGAATTCCCATATTCTCTTTAGCATTTCTATTTTAATGGCTCTCACTTTTTCTCATCGCCTGACAGTGAATTGCCAATGTGATGTCCCTTTACTTCTAAATACTTTAATGTGTGCTACCTAAAAACAAGGACATCCTCTTATACAACCTTAGTACAATGATCAAAATCTGCAATACAGTACTGTTATTTCATCTACTGATTTTACTTGGATATCTCCAACGATCTCAGTAACGTCCTTGGCAAACAAAAGAAGTAAGTCTCCTATTTTCTCATGATAAACATGGAGATGGCTTCCTATTTTTTACAATTCCAGTTGTTACTCTTTAGTAACGTCTTTGTACTTGCACAAGTGGGCAAATGTGTGTGTCATGGCAACATCCTATCAGAGCCGAAACAACCCAAATGCCCAACCGGGAATTGGTTATGATACAGCCGTGGAAGGAAATCTTATGCAGTAAATGGAGGCCGTGAGGAAGCTCTCTTCTGCCATGTAAAGCTGTTCACAAGGAACCGTTAACTGTAAAGTGAAGAAAATAAATTTAAAATCATGTCTAGACTTGGGGAAGCCGGGATGGCTCAGTGGGTTAAGCGCTCACTTTGCAGCCCCGGGGACTGAGGATCGAATCCCGGCCCCGGCCCGTGCGGACCCATATGCTGAACTGGGGTGTGTTTCCCATACGGAAGGCCCCTGGCCCAGTCCCCACCCTGCGTGGCCCCACCTGTGTGGAATGAAACCGTGTCGAAAATTGATGATGTACAACTGTGGAGACTGCTCTGGGCCCTCCCCCTTCTCTCTGTCTCTCTCTGTCACTGTCTCTCTCTCTTTCTCTCTCTCTGTCTATAAAAAAAAAAATAAAATTATGTCTAGACTTTTAGTTTCCTTCCAATGGGGAAAACATTGAGATTCAGTCATATCACAGTTTGCTGGTGACTGTAAGTCAGTGATCACAGCTAGTCAGCGCCATTTTTGCTGTGTGCAGTAAACTGTTTTTCCAGCAGTTGTGCTTCCTTACACAACATGATTCTGAGATGTTCCAGGGTGGTGGGCATGCCTGATGGCAGGCATGCGGCTAGACTTGTTATAGTTAAAAACTTTACAGAGGCTAGAATCAGGAACAGCAAAGAGTCACTAGCAAAACGACAGAGTTCTGTTTTTAGATGAGTTAGGAAGGAAGCCTGTGTGTTATTTTAGGTGCTGTCAGGTGCCAGAGTTCATTTATTCATTCAACAAACATTTCCTGAGCAGCAGCTGCACCTCAAGCATTGTGATAGGGGCTGGAGTTACTACTACCTTCATGGAAACAAACAGTTACTCCAAGTATGACAGAGGCTGTGGTAATAGGAGACAGCGACTTACCCGCGTCCGTATAATATTGATAAAGAGGTATTGACAGTATTAGAAGCTCCCTGAGTCCAGGACTTTGTTCAGTTTGCAGCACTAGGAACCGCTCTTGGCACACTGTGGCTTAATGTATGGAATTTGCTAAAATGAGTGAATGAATGAATGAATGAATGAACTTATCATGTCAGAGTCCTGATAACAGAAGACACACGTGTCTGCATAATTTGAGGAGGGCCATATGGTGGTGTGTGGGCCGTAGGAGAACCACGGGGGAATGTGCAGGGACTCAGGCAGATGGACAGGCAGTATCACACCCCTAGGCTGGAGGGTTGTAGGGGTTGAGAGGAGAGAGGTTCACTGCAGGCGTGTCCAACCTTGTGGCTTCCCTGGGCCACACTGGAAGAATTGTCTTGGGCCACACATGAAATACACTAACACTAATGATAGCCGATAAGCTAAACAAATACTGCAAAAAAAAAACCCAAAAAAATCTCATCGTGTTTTAAGGAAGTTTATGAATTTGCTTTGGGTCGAATTCAAATCCGAACCCTAGGGCTGAGGGTTAGACAAGCTTGGGTTACAGGAACTGGGAGGGAACCACACACTCTCTCCCCCTGCTTGACTACCCATGAGCTGGAGGGGAGAGAGCCGGCTGCAGTCCCCCAGGCTGCTGAGAGCTCATGAAAAGATCTGCCACAAACCCCCAGGGCCTGGCACGGGACAAACACTGCACAGGACTCCACAAATATAACCCTGTGAGATGAGCAGTATCATCCCCATTTTACAGCTGAGGAAACAGAATGGGATCGGTTAGGTAATTTCCTCAAGTCACAGTACCAGACCTACTCTTTGCAGAACTATCTAAGAAATGCAAACATGCCTGTGGACATTTCAGCCCAGGATGGGCCACAGGGCCTGCAAAGGCCACAGTGTGGCCTGGTGGCCTAGAGCCTTGGCGTCCACAGATGGACTGAATGACTATGCGGGGCGGGGGGCGACTTACTTCTCTGGGCCCTTGTTTCTGCATCTGTAAAATGGGTTAATTAATAGCCATTGTTGAGACTGTTTGTGAGGATTAAATAAGATAACGATTACAGAATGTTTGGCGCTTGGTAGACAACACAAAACGGTAGATGTTATCCAAAGAAAACCTCAATCACATCACATACACAGGGCAAGTGTTCCGTTTCTGGAAATAGGCCCAAATAGGAAAACAAGTGGCTTCCCTCCCCCTCCCCCATC
Source organism: Craseonycteris thonglongyai (assembly GCA_004027555.1). Lineage (NCBI taxonomy): Eukaryota > Metazoa > Chordata > Mammalia > Chiroptera > Craseonycteridae > Craseonycteris > Craseonycteris thonglongyai. The sequence goes on from PVKE010002925.1 coordinate 17,943, forward strand.
CTTCCTCCCTCCCTTGTCTCCGGGGTCTTTCAGTGCCCTTCCTGCCCAGCCCTGTGGCCTTCATGCTCTGTGTGGCTGACACGGCCAGTGCCTGCAACAGCAGAAGGCGCGTTCTCCATTTGGAAATCAACAACCGGATCCATCCTCCCTGCAAACACCACCTCCCACCTGGGAGCCAGGAGAATGTGGAGAGGGGGCCTGAGTCAATCCTCTAGTTATCAGAACTTTTAGATGGTGATCCTAGATTGCATGCTTTTCAATTGGGAGTTCTAAATAATCCGCTGCCAGGAGCAGACACTCTTTGCTACTAGAGGCTCCGTGCCTGATTGGTTGAATGAATATTTATAATCCTACAAAATGGGAATCATACCCATTTTACAGGCAAAAGAACTGAGACTCAAAGAGATGAAATAAATGTGGCCCAAACCATATACTTGGTAACTGGCAGAGGCATGCAAGTTTGTGTTTCCAGCTTCCAAATCCCATACCTTCAGGATACTTAAAAAGTGTTAATTTTGTAATTATAAAAGCAATACCTGGGAAGCTGGGATGGCTCAGTGGGTTAAGCGCTCACTTTGCAGCCCCGGGGACTGAGGATCGAGTTCTGGTCCCGGCCCATGTGGACCCACATGCTGAACTGGGGAGTGCCCCCAGTTTGGTTCTCACTGGGGAGAGACCCCGGCCCAGTTCCTGCCCTGTGCAGCCCTGCCCACCTGTGGAATGAAACTATGTGGAAAAACGAATAATGTGCAACTATGGAGACTGTTCTGGGCCCTCCCCCTTCTCTCTGTCTCTGTGTCTGTCTCTGTATCTCTCTCTCTGTCAAAACAATAAAAATGAATCTTTAAAAGCAATACCTGGCTATAATAGAAACTAGGTAAAATAGGAAGAACATTTCCACATAGTTGCATCCATATTTTCTGTGTAAGTTTATATCTTCTTTGTTTTCCACATAACATTATATAAATGCCTTGTTCCACCATCCTGGACATTCTTTGTAAACTTTATCTTCAATGGCTGCCTAATAACCTCTCAGCTGGATTATTTACCATTATTTACCTACACAAACTCCTAGGATGGAACCTTCCGGTGGTTTCCAATTTTTCGCTGTCAGCCACAGTGCTGCAAAGAACATCTTTTTATTCAGAAAGTGTTTTCTGTTTGTCCTATTTCCGTAAGATAGTTTCCCAGAAGTAGAAATACTGGTTCAGGGGAAGCCAGGATGGCTCAGTGGGTTAAGCGCTCACTTTGCAGCACCGGGGACCGGGGATCGAGTCCTGGCCCCGGCCCGTGCGGAACCATGTGCTGAGCTGGGGAGCTCCCCCAGTTCGGTTCTCTCTCTGTCTCTGTCTCTGTATCTCTCTCTCTCTCTGTCAAAATAAATAAATAAATTAATTAATTAATTTAAAAAAAAAAAAAAAAAGAAATACTGGTTCAAGGGCCACTTGCCTGTAAGTGTCTTCCTACATATGTCCGGATGAGTCCCCCGAAGTGTGGCCCCTGTCCCTTCTCCCACCTGCGGGGCTTGAGCATATTCTGAGGGCAGTTTCTTCCTCTAACCGGCCTTGTGTTTTGTCCCCACAGCCTCATAAAGAGAATGGCTCAGAGCGTGGTGGAAGTCATGGAAGACGCCAAGGGGAAGGTTCAGGAGAACCTTCTGGCCAACGGAGGTAGGTCACCCAAGCGTCCTCATTCCAGTGACTTAGCTTATACTGGCCCCTCCGTAGCCCCAGCTGTGGCCACATGGTAATGACTGACACGCTATGCCCCGCCCCCAGCCCCAGAGCGCCACCCCCCACGTTTAGCTCAACAGCTGCAGTGTTTTGAAGATACTCCCCTTTGCCTGTTCACGTCCTGTTCTGTCGTTTCTAAAGCCTCCAGCATATCTGACCCTGCAGCTCAAGTCCTCTGTGAAATTTGAAGTGGAAATGGGTTCAGTGGGGTCTCGTGGCTGCTTGGGCCTCCCCGTCTCCTCTGTCCTGCCTGGAAAATTCCATACTGCCCCGTCCCCCGACAGAGGGATCCTTTCCCCAGATGAGGCGGAAAATGCTCTCGTGTGCTGAGCAATGCCTCACTCAGGCTGAAGTCTTCAGTTGTGCCCAGTAAATAGTGAGACCAAAAATGTTTTGGTTCATTAATTGTGTACATATAATTGGAATGCACTTAAAGTGTGCGAGACAAAAAGTGTGCGGCTTCAGAAACTTTAGAATTAGATATACCTGTAGAGTTCATTAACCCTGTGACTTTAGGCGTGCATATACCTATCCTGAAAGTGAGGGTATAGATTGTGTATTTACCATTTATATCATTTGTTACATAGAAATTTGTATTTCCCCCCTCCTGTCAACTGTAATACGCTTTTTATTTATCTGTTTAAATTGACAAATGGAAATGTTCCTGCTCCTGACCTTGGCTTTGTACGTGAACGAGGTTAATTTATGCCACCTTCTTACATTGCAGGCTTGAAGGAAAAAATGAAATGTTTGAAGAGTAGGTTCTGCGTTGTTTGCTGTGTTGTGTTCAGTGTGGTGCCCGTGTGTCCCTGGGAAGGTGAAACCTTGGTCTGGCTGTAGGGGTACAGTGATCAGGTTACGAGGGATTTCCCAAGTGACAACCTCGTAGCTTGGTCACGATGCCCACATGACCCAGGTGGCACCTGTTCTACTCCTTCCACTCTTCCTCGTGTCTCCCCTGCCTCACCATGCAGCTCCACGTGCCTCCTGGAATGGGGATGCTTTGACGCTGGGTTCCGGGTGGACTTCTGCACCTTAGCCTTGCAGTCTACTTCCTAGCTGTCCCCAGAGTCCTCCGGCTGTTTTGTGGGCCCTGGCAGCTTACGTGCCAGGCTTAGCTTTGTGCAGCCTTGAGGGGGCTCATGCATACAAGGAGCCTGCTTCTCTCGAGCCCCCTGAGGGAGTCCCAGTGCCCACACAAGCCACTCCTGGTTTCAGCTATTAGAAGGAGCCATTTGCTTTGGGTTTTCTCCCAACGGCTCAAACGGGTAGAATGAAAGCCAGCGAATCCTTTTTAAGATGAATACAGATCCTTATAGACTGGAAGTTACCAAATGCCTTCCCAAACACAATCTGTTTGTCGCTCTGAGATTTCTTGCTGATGCTAGTCGAACAATTATTTTGTTAAAAAAGATCGACTGATCTTATTTCCCAGCAGATAACTCACAGGGCCTGAGACTGAACTGCTGACTTAATGGTAGAGAGCTACTTTTCTGCATAAAAACCCGGTCATTCCGGCATGAGGATTGGAGCACACATTAAAATAGCAATTAAAGTGCTTACCTTCTAGTCAGCCTTCACATCGCTTGGTGTTAGATGTTATGATTCTGTCGTGCCCATCCCCCGTCCAGGTGGCACCGATAAGAGACGCTGCCTGTTCTCAGGAGGAGGAAACTCAGCTTTGTTTGTTTGTTTGATGTTTCATTATCTCTAGGGGGCCCGTGACTCCCAAAACTAGAACTTCCAAAGTTTGTACTATATACCAGGTCTGCACTGATGAAGGACAGATGCTGGGGTATAGAGGGCACTGGGGGGAAGCCAGGATGGCTCAGCGGGTTAAGTGCTCGCTTGGCAGCTGTGGGGACCGAGGATCGAATCCCAGCCCCAGCCCGTGCGGACCCATATGCTGAGCTGGGGTGTGCTTCCCATGTGGGAGGCTCCCAGTTCAGTTCCTGCTGGGTTGTTTCCCGTGTGGGAGGCCCCCAGCCCTGTTCCCACCCTGTGTGGCCTCCCGCCCACCTGTGTGGAATGAAAACATGTTGAAAACTGATGACGTACAACTATGGAGACTGCTCTGGGCCCTCCCCCTTCTCTCTCTCTGTCAAAAAACAATAAGGAAAAAAAAAAAAAGTAAAATAGAAACAGTAAAAGAAAAAAAAGAACACCTAAAAAGAACACCTGAGGACCAGGCCATCGATCTTACCAAGCCTGGTTGGCTTCAGGCTTCCCGATGTTACTCGGAAGGGAAAATCTTTTTCTTCTGCAGAGCATGGAGCTGGTGATGGATGGAACTAACTGGAGGAACGCTGTGCAGCCCCAGCAGGCAGGGTTTTAGTCCGACCTCCTCCAGAGCCTGGGAATCCAGGCCGTGTGGACGGCCGGCAGAGCCAGCCGTGGAGCGGTCAGATCTGGCCCTGCTGCATAGTGTGCTTTGTGACCTTGGCAGGTCACCTCTCTGGGTCTTGGTTTTCTCACCTGTCAATGGATGTCATTCCTTTATGGGCTCATAGCATCGCCCAGGCACCTTTGGTTTTTGTTTGCCCTTTGTCCCCAGCTGAGCTATTTGAAATCGATGTGTTCGATTTCACCAGGAGCTGAGCAAACACACCATTTTCTGGCCTGCGCCTGTGAATGTGCACGCGGGTCGTGAGCCCCAGAAGGCCGGGAGACGAGCTGCAGTCTGCGGGGTCCCTGGTCCTTTCTGGGCTGCCTGCCGGGAAGGCCCGGCTTCAGTTCTCGGATGTGATGGTTGTTGCTGAAGACCTGTCCCCTGTGTGCAGTGAATTGTGCTGTGGGGAGGCCCTCCGGGCAGGCTTGCAGCAGGGGTCGGTCTGCGTCCAGAGAGCAGCAGTGAGGGAGCGTTGGGGGTGAGGGTGTCTTAGTTTGGTGGTGAGGTGCCCACAGGGTGCTGGAGGTGACAGAGGGGCGAGGGGAGGAGGAAGAGACCCCCAAATGGCTTACCTGCCCAGAGCCTCCTGCCTGGGGCTGGCTGTTCCCTGGCCTGTGGGTTGGGCGATGGTTCCTACCCGTCAGCGTGTGACCTGTGTGCTTGCCCAGCGCCTGGCCCACCACAGGGACCAGGGACCACTGCGGCCACATGAGTCTCTTGGGACCTTCCAGTTCCACCTCTGGCCACACCCCCTGCTGTCATCTAGACATTAACTCAGTTCTTCCCAGGTCTGGAGTCTTCCCACAAAGTCACTTCCCTGCCCTCATGTGGCAACACCAAAATCTACATTAATGTCAAATAAATACCCAAATCTGCATTCATCCACTCAGGCTGCCACAACAAACTGCCAGACTTGGAGGCTCAGACACAGGCATTTGGCGCTCACGATCCTTGAGGCTGGATGGAGATCAAGGTGTCCTCACATTTGGTTCCGGGCGAGAACCCATGTCCTTTGCTGTGTCCGCGCTCGGGCTTTGGTGCGAGCACGTGGGTGTCTCCTCTTCTAAGGACACTTTATATAAAAACAAAGGACAGGCCCTGAAGATGCACGTCCAGGCCAGCTGCTAAAAACCGCAGTCACAAACTCCAGCGCTGTGCTCATGTTTAAAACGCCTTTTTTCAGACAGTCTCGTGCTTGGTCACAGGACGCAGGAGGGCTCCCTGCCAGCAGGCTGCACCCATGGCCGGCTGTGTGGTCTTGGGGGGTTGGCTGGGGGCTCCTGGCGTGCCTTCGGGGTGCCTCGAATCAGAAAGCTGACCCAGCAGGAGGGCTGTGGCCAAAGCAACTAGAAAAAGCAGGGGATTAGCCCGGTGCCCTCAGAAGATTGGGGACGAGAAAGCAGGGTCTCCCACACACAGGTCTCAGGGGCAGCGTCTCAGTGACCTTGTGCTGCAGCCAGTGCTGGGCTCATTAGAGCAGGTAGCTCAGCACGGCTCCCTTGGGGACCGGTTGCTGTCCCAGAGCCTGAGTCTGCTCTAATTGCTCCCTTGGTGTGAGAGGGACGCTGGACCCGGGGTTTGACCACCAACCCTGTCCTGAGACGTTGAGGGCCCTGCTCATGTGTTGAAATGTGTTTATGTTCTTCCAGTTGATTTAACGTCCTTTGTCACCCACTTTGAATGGGACATGGCCAAATACCCTGCAAAGCAGCCGCTGGTGAGCGTGGTGGACACTCTAGCCAAGGTAAGAGGAGGGCCTTCCCTGGGTAACCGCTTACACTTCTCTGACCGGGGACGTCTGACTGTCTGAACTGGATCGATGTGGCATTTGCACCCTGGTGAAGTAGAGAGGGATGTTCCAGGAGGCTGGGTGCTAGCTCTGCAGGGTCCCCTCCCCAGCTGCCTCCAGCCAGGCCTGACCAGGCCCTACGGGTGCCTGAAGTATGGCCTTCCATGCCCAGAAAAGGTGACCACTGGCCCACCCTCGTTACCTGGCCAGGTAGCTGTGTCTCACAGGGCAGTCCCGATGGGTTCTCTGAGCCACCAAGTCTGTCTGACCCTAGACCCTGGGCCCATTCCCTGCAGCCCCCTCCACCTCTTTTCTTTTTTTAAAGATTTATTGTTATTGTTTTTGACAGAGAGATACAGAGACACAGAGAACGGGGAGGGCCCAGAACAGTCTCCATAGTTGCACATCATTGGTTTTTCCAGTTTCATTCCACAGGTGGGCTCAGGGCTGCATAGGGCAGGAGTCTCAGCCAGTGAGAACTGAACTGGGGGTACTTCCCAGTTCAGCATATGGGTCCACACGGGCCGGGGCCAGGATTCGATCCTCGGTCCCCGGGGCTGCAAAGTGAGCGCTTAACCCACTGAGCCATCCTGGCTCCCATGCGCCACCCCCTTTTCTATTTAAATGGAATTGATGGAGAGTCAGCCCCACCCCGACCTACTCTTACAATGGAACACCCCCACCTTGCCCCAGGGTGATTGTGTACTTGGCAAAAGGCAAAAGCAGGCTGCTTCCCGAGAGAGTTTAGCTTAGGAGACACCCCCCGGGGGCCCCGCCCCTGATCTGGGGCGCCTGTGACACGAGGCCAGTAAGCACTGCCCCCATGGCCCACCCTCTTGGAGAGCGGTGGCCTCCAGTGTTTGCTTCATGAATAACAGCACCCCGGCTGGGATCTTTGGGGGCCCTGAGGGGTCTCACGGCCATGTTGACTCCTGTTTGTCTCAGTGAGGATGGGCTCTGACCGTTTGTGACTGCCTGTCCCCCTTCCCTCCACAAGACACCAAGCCCCTCACATGTCCCCTCTCCTGCGGGCCCGGGGAGTCTGGGAGAGAGTGTTCAGCCAGGCCCGGAACAAAGCGGTCCTGTTGTCTGCTCAGAGCCGAGCCGCTTGGGTGTGGCTGGGCGGGCCAGGTGAACGCGGCTGCTGGGACCCGGCCCTGTGCAGCCTGGCCCTTGTCCCCCCTGCAGGCTGATGCCCGGCCTGTGTCTCTGGGAACACAGGTGGGGCCAGAAGGTTCGGGAATCTGGGTGTAGCTCCTCTTACGTCACGAGGTCCCGGACCCTCCTGGGACAACTGGGCAGCCATTCTGGAAGGACCTCGGAGGACCGGCTGCCTGGGTGGAACCCCTATGTCAGGCGTAGCTTGCAGGAGGGTGCTGTCACCTCCACCACGGTCCCAGAAGCACATGGTGGTTTGGGGGGCTGGCTGGGCACCCTGCCTTGCGTGCTGGGGAGGTGAGGCTGGTGTGACTGTCCCAGGGTCCCCAGACCCAATGATGAAGGCCCCAGAGTGCCTCAGGGAGTCAGCTGAGGGGGACAGAGCAGTGGCAGAAGACAGAACCTGGCTTCTCTTTGGTTCAAGGAATCCACAGAGTGACTGTCAGCAAAGCAGGGAGGGGGGATGGGGGCCGGGAACCATGCTGGGCTCTTACTTTTCATGTCACCTTCTTCCTATTTCAGATGGGAGGCCAGGCGGCCTGCCCCAGGGCCCGCAGGGCTGGGGCTGGAAGCAGGCCTTGGTGGGCTGTGTGCACGGCACCCCTGCCGAGGAGCCGGCTCTTTGAGGCCAGCCAGGCAGGGGCCCCCTCACCCCTGCCTGCAGCAGGAACGTGCGTGATGCCCTCCGCCCTGGCTCAGGCCTGTTCCCCAACTGGGAGGTCTGACTCTTAACTAGATACCTTCCCAGTCGCAGGAACGAACTCCCTTCCCTGGGAGAACCACGGGGAGACAAAAGGCGCTGTGTGGCTGGGTGTCCAGACCGTCCCCTGGGTGACCAAGCAGGTGCCTCATCCTGGGAGGGGCCCGGTGTTGACACAGCCAGGGGAGGCCTCGGGCCCTCCTCACAGCTGGGAACTGAGCGGGCCGCACCCCTCCCCCTTAGATGAAGAGGCGTGAGGATAGGGAGGGCCCTGCACACAGCATGGCAGCCTGTCACCTGGTTTGGGACCCGCCCAGCCATGGCTTTGTCCGTCTGCACAGGCTGAGCCACGCTGTAGTTTCATGAAAGCCCCAAATCTCACCGCATAACATATTCCTCCCCCACCTGCAAGCCGACCCGTGGTTGGCGAGGTGGGGGGCCTGCTGCTTGCCCAGTCACTGGGGGCGCTGGCTGCTGGCATCTCTGTCACTCAAAACATCACTGGATGCTGCGGGGGGTGTCACACCTGGTGCCCTGACTTCCGTCGGGGGCAGCGCCTAGCAGGGGCGGGGTGGGGCTGTTGGGTCCTGCTGGCCACGTGCTGACCGAGCACCGCGTGCCGTAACGTGGGTGCCACACGGTGGTGAACCAATTCCGCGTGAGTGGGCTCGGCGATGGCAAGGTGGGCGCTGCAGGGCCGGGGCTGGTGGGCTTCCTGTACCTTTCCCACAGCGCCCAGCGCATAAGAGGGGCCCACTGTGGCCTGCACGGCTGCCTATCTGTGACCTCAGGGCACTCATTTGTGGCGGCCGTCTTAGCAGCTACTGTGCTTTGAGGCTCCAGGGAATCCAGCATACCGTAGTTTTCTTTCACTGTCTCAAGCCCTGGGGGGTTGGGGGCGGCTGCTGGGCCCATGCAGCCCCTGAGGCGGGAGAGCTGGGCTTTGGGCCTCAGCATGTCTCCTTCACCGCCCACCGCAGCAGGGGGCCTGGGGCATGTTCCTGAAACTTCTAGAACAAGGGGATCTTTTTAACAACCCGCGGTGACCGGCCGAAAAGGAGACTTCTCACCTACGCAGAGCAGGAAGGGGGCACCGTGGGACACAGCGGGGCTTGGAGGCCGGGGCGCTGCTGGTGCGGAGCCATGGCTGGCCCCACGGAAGCCAGGATGGGGGGCAGCTGCAGCTGACCTCTAGCACCGCCTGGGGGCAAACGGTGTGCAGGGCTGTGGCTGCCCGGAGGCCGCGGCTGCCCTGGCAGGACAGAGGGGCTAGACTCAGAAGACTCAGCTCCCTGAGTGCTCCTAGAAAAGCCACTCAGGCCTCAGGCCTCCGTGTCTGCAAAGTGGACCTGCCCCCCAGGGCCTCCGGAGCTGGAACGTCTGGGACAGCAGAGAGGAGCATCCTCGGCAAATGGGAAGGACTGTTTCCTTCTCGTCAGGGGACCAGGGGCCGTCTGTGGCCATGCCGAGCTCAACCAGCTCTGTGAACGCTTTTGTTTCTCCCAATAGCAACTGGCGCAGATCGAGACGGACCTGAAATCGCGCACAGCCGCCTACAACACTCTGAAGACCAACCTGGAGAACCTGGAGAAGAGATCCAGGTGAGCCAGCGCCCGAGCTCCCCCGCCGCCCGCGGCCTCGGCGCCCGGCTGGGGCAGGATCCCCGCCGGCTCATGCACGTGCCATTCAGATCCTGGGTCACCCGAGCTGGGTCTGTGTCAGAGAGAGAGAGAGTGTGGGACAGACAGGCCGCCAATAGACAGACAGTTCTATTGAGCAGTCAGCGGGCATCAAGGGGAGCATAAAGTGGGTAAACCGTCTCTTCCTCCCTCTTCTGTCATTCTTTTCTTCTGAAGGGTGGCGTTTCCCCTAAAGCTTTGGCCTCGGCTAGGCGCTTGAGAGCTACCTGGGAAGCCCCGCGTGCTAGGCGACGAGCTAGTATCACGGCCTAGGTCTTACAGGACAGACAGGCCCGGTAGCGATATCTTGGCCCGTTTGCGGGTACAGCACCCTTGCTCCGTGTGCTAAAAATACCGTGGCCTCGATGCAGGCCAGGTTCCACTGGGCACGTAGAAAGCTGTTTCAGGTGAGTGTGTCCTGGCTGCCGGGCCTGGAAGGCGTGTAAAGTGAGCCGGAGCTCTACCTGGGCCTGTGTCTGTCCAGGATGGCCCGGGTGGCTCCGCAAGTTGGCCGCTGTGTTGACACTTGAGTAACGTAAGCTGCCTGCCACCAGCTGTCCCCTCCTCACAGCGGTGGCTTGCACCGGGGCAGCGCAGGTGACTGAGGTGTTGGATTCAGCAGCCCCTCAGGTAACTGGTGACAGAACCTGAGGTCCTGCCAACCACGGCAGTGGTGGATGCCCAGAAGACAGAGCTGGGGGCACACGGAGCCCCAGGCCGCACCCTGGGCCTCCCCCATGGCCCGCCTGCCCCGCCTGCCCCAGACCATGTGTGCTGTGGGTGTCCGGGGTCCTCACTGCCTCCCGTGTGACTTTCTGCTGACCACACCCCCTTTGGATTCAGGGAAAACCTCTTCACACGGACACTGAGCGATATTGTGAACAAAGAAGACTTTGTGTTGGATTCCGAGTATCTGATCACCCTTCTGGTCATTGTCCCCAAGTAAGTGGGCTGGGAAGGTGGCCGGTTTGGAGTCTTGGCCTGTGCTAGTGACCACGGAAGGAAACGGGCCCGCCCCACAGAGAGGAAGGAGGGGCTCCGCATGGTCGGGATTCCAGGGCCCTAGTGGCAACTGTGTGCTCCGGGCCCCACAGGGATGCTGGGCCGGGGATGGGGCTGGGCAGGCGGTCCCAGTGCCCCTGGCAGGGCCACAGGGGAGGTTTGGGGCTCTCGCTGGCCCCTGTCCTGCTCACCTCAGCCCCTCGGTAAAAGAGGTGTCCAGCTTCCTAAACACTGAGGACACCCCACAGCCATTTCTGCAGAACTCATTGAGCGATTCTGTGTTCCCACAGACCAAGCTACACACAATGGCAAAAAACCTACGAATCCCTTTCAGACATGGTGGTGCCCCGGTCAACCAAGTAAGTGAGATCCCAGCTTGACCCCAGGGCCCTTGGGAAGCACATGGGAACGCTCTGGGCCACCCAACCACCAAACACATGGGCCCGAGAGGGTCCCTCAGCCTGGAGTTCCTTCGCGGCCACACACCCCAGCCACATGCCAAACCCCTTCCGTCTTTCAGAACTTTGCTTTCCTGCCCCCTCCTCCGGGAAGCTCTCCCAGGTGACCCTCTTTTGCTGCAATCCACTCTGCCTTTTCAGCTGGGTGTCGATTCTTGCCCACCTCAGGGCAGAGCAAGGGCCCGGCTATGATGGCCACAGACCAGGGCCCGTGCAGAACACAGTCTCAGTGTGTAGCCTGCGGGGGTCAGAACAGGAGTGGCCAGTGAGGGCTGGGAAAGTGACAGAGGGATCAAGGGATGTATTCAAGCCATGAGCACCCCACGGCTGGGAAAACCAACGATTTGGGGTGGCGAGGGTATGTCTGACTAAATGATACTGAGCAGAAGAAGCAAGCTGCAGACGGCACACACAGCACGAAGCCACGTACTGAAGGTCCAAAGATGGACGGAACTAAGAGACCTGTGACTTAAGCATGTGCATGGTAGAATGACGGGGGTGTGTGGGGATGGGACATGCCAAGCTCAGCACCGTGGAGACCTGGGAGGCAGAGCGCAGGACGCAGTTGGAGAGAAAGGACGCAGGGACCTTGGTTTCCACTGTATGAAAGCTGTGTGATGTCTTTATCTGGGTGGCAGATATTCATACGTAGGAACTCGTTATTCTGTGTCTTTTCATACGTCTGACATCGCTTGTCAGTTTAAAAGATGTGACAGTGAGGCCAGGGCAGCATGCCTGTCCCTCTGCCTGCTAGCAGACACACTCCCAGCCCAGCCTGGAGGCCTCTGGTCTGGGGGGAGCCTGCAGGGCTGCCTCGCCCAGGAGATAGCCATCAGGAGCTACATTGAGGGGTGCAGGGAACAGGACGGTCACACGGGAGGCCGGAGGGGCGAGCCAGGGGCAGCCATGTCTGCAAAGAGGAGGCACTGGTGGGCAGGGGCACTGGTCTGATTGGCAGGAGGCTTCACTGCTCTCTAACGCTGCCTCTCTGCGGCCAAGTGCCGGGGACCCCAGCTGGGAGAGAGGCTTGGCCTCTCGGACCAGAGTCCCCAGTCTAGGCCCTGTAGTGTCAGGGGGCGCCGGGGAGTCTGAGGGAGTCTGAGGGAGTCAGGGGGCAGAGGTGATTCTGGAAAGGTCTCTGGAGCCCAGCATGCCAGGGGCTGGGGGCTCCTGTGATGGGATTATCTGGACAGCAGAACTCAGACACTGAGACCCTGGGCCCAACAAGCCCCATCCATATCCCTTGGGGACAGCAGCCACCGTGGTTTTACATGGAGGCGTGCCGGGAGGCTGTGTCCAATTAGAACACTGTGACATTGGACGTGACATGGGCTTTGTGAAATGGTTTCCACTCGCCCTGCTTTATGTAACCGTAGCCAGGGGCCCCCGTCTGCACACGAGCTGACTAAGACCCAGGCGTGGTTGGATCTGCACTGAGGTGACCTGGAGGCCCTGAGCCCTTAGCTTGGAGGGTGGGGGAAAAGGGCAGGAAAGAAGGGGAGAGAGCAGGCAGCTGAGACCACAGAGCCAGGCTGGGGGAGCCCTGGGTCCCCCCACACTGGTGCTGTCAGGGCCTCGGTGCAGCAGCCACCTGTGCAGGGAGGGGATAGGCCTTCCCAGCTCCCGCAGGGGACCCGGGGGTCGAGCCAGCCAGCAGACTCTTCTCTCCCACAGACTGATCACGGAGGACAAGGAGGGCGGCCTGTTCACGGTGACCCTGTTTCGAAAAGTGATGGACGATTTCAAAACCAAAGCCAAAGAGAACAAGTAAGGGCTGTGCTGGGCTTCTTGGGGGGTCTCGGCTCCGACGCTAAGCCTCTTAGTGAAAGCCTCTCGTTCGTTTGAAGGTTCACTGTCCGTGAGTTTTATTACGATGAAAAGGAAATTAAAAGGGAAAGGGAAGAGATGACCAGATTGCTGTCTGATAAGAAGCAACAATATGTGAGTATATGATGCTGGCCAGCGGGTTTTCAGGCAAGATGTTGAACGGCCCCCTTCCACTCCCACCAAAGGCCTCCGCCGTTCCCACTCCCCTGGGGACACGCCACCAGGAACCGGTGCTCTCCTGGGGTTGCCAGGGCAGGGTCTGGGGAGAGGTGACAGGCTCAGGTCACTGTGGAGGTGGCTCCTGAGCTGTGAGTCATGGCGCTGGGTGCCTCACGCACTAGATCCCAGCCGGCACCACGCTTCTGGGAGGGGGCTGTTAGTTCCATTTTATGGATGAGAAATTGAGGCTCTGAGAGGTCATGAGCACTGGACCCTGCCTCACGATGCCCTCCAAGGTCGCGCGAAGCAGGCAGGGCTCCAGGCAGTGTGCCCGCCTCGGCGACAGAGGCCGGCGGTCAGCCCGCTGTCTTTGGTGGTGTGACTTCTGGGCGTGATGTGACATCCTCCATCACCTGCACCTGGCCCTACCTGCCCTGTGCTTTTAGCATAGAGTGGGGGCTTTGCCTCGAGACTTCCGACAACAGCCCCTCAGAAGCTTGTCGGGTCTGGGGGCCACTGAGCTCAAGAGGGAGAAAAGCAGACTTCGGTTTTTGAAATGGGAACAGTGTGGCCTTGGGAAAGTCACTCTACCGCCCTGTAAAATGGGCACACTCCAGATGTGGGGCTCCTCCAGCCGCAGAGTGGGGGCGCTAAGCCATGTGTGGTTCCCGTCGGGGTGGGAATTCTTCGGATCCCCTCCCCCAACCCCACCAGGGCGGGTTCTGGAAACACCTACCTCTAGTGCAGAGAGGAGGGAAGGAATGAGTAGCATGTACTCCAGGCCTCTTGGAGGGAAGTTGTGTGTAAACATAAAGCTGTAAGTATGTGCTTGGGTGAAGAGCAAGAGGCCGAGTGTTTGCCCTGGGCCTCCCTGACGGCTCCCGGCGCTGTTCTGCCTGTCCTTCCTGGGCCAAGGGTCTTTTCAGAGGGACGCCGGACAAGTCGCCCCTCGGGAGAGAGCACCAGCCAGGGGGCACCAGAAATGGGGTTCTCAGAGCCCCATGGGACCGGCCTGTCCCCTTTGAGCGGAAACGGAGACTGGTCACATCAAAATGCCGGTGGGGGACCTTAACCCTCCTTGCCCCCGAGACATAAACACACCCATGTATGTGTATGGACGTGTGTGCTTACCCGACGAACCACACACACGTCTCAGATCCTCTGAGACGGCAGGAGAGCGGTTGGCCAGCCAGCTCTGAAATCCAAAAGGCTTCCTCCTGACCCGCAGCCGGGTACCCGGGAACGCTCCTCCCCGCCCCCCAGGCCCCGGCCCACGCTCCCTGTGGCCTCTGGGTGGGAGCCAGAGAGTGGCAGCTTCCGGAGGTGTCCGGGGCGAGGCCCTGCTGCAAGGATCGGTGCTTCAGCTCCCGCCTCTGGCACCCGCCTGCGGATCAAGCTGACACACGAGCCCCACACCTGCCAGCTGGTGCCTTTCTTACACGGTGTAGACTTCTGCACCCCGGTGCTGCCCCGGGGAGCCCTGCCAGGGTCCCTCCACGGTGGGGAATAGAGAGCCCAGAAGGAGACACCCTAACTCGGAAACCTTTCGTCCCTGGCAAGGCTCACGCGGTGTGCCAGTGAGCTGAGGACAGCTGGGGTCAGCCCCGCCCCAGCTCCTTGGCTGCCTCTTAGCCCTCAGCCCGTTTGGAGGTGGGTCTGACCAGCATCCCGTGTCCTTTGGTGGCTTGTTAGGCAGAGGGCACTGGCTGCGTCCCCCGGTGGCATCAGGTCGCTTTGAGAGCACAGGGTGAGCTTTGCACCTGAGAGAGAGAGGGGATGAAGGGTGACAAGTCCTAATAGCATGTCTGCAAGTAGCATGCTTACGTGCACCCTGATTGCTGGGGAGACACCTCGACTGAGCCCAGACAGACAGACCCACAGGCAGAGCCTTGTGCACCGACACCCCCCAAGGCTGTTCTGTCCTTGTCGGCTGATGGGGGAGGATCCTGACCCAGGCCAGGGGACTGGCCCCTCTGCCAGCGACTGGCTCTTCCCGGGGAATATAGGGAACCTGACTTTTAACGCCCCCCCCCCGGGGCCAATCGTCACAGGTCACCTCTCCAGTCCACCTGCCCCCCACGTCCCGAGGGCGGGCCAGCAATCTGGAGCTTGCCTTCCCGGGCTTCTCAGGCGATGGGAATTATTTCTATGTATTTGTGATGAATGTTTCCTGAAAGATTAATAAATCATTTCTGTGCCTTTAGCAAACTTCCTGTGTTGCTCTTAAAAAGGGATCATCCACCTTCCCGGACCACAAGGTTAAGGTAACCCCGCTAGGTAACCCCGATAGGCCCACCGCGGGGCACACCGACAGAGAGAGAGAGAGTGAGGGCGAGGGTGAGGTAAGCAACCCCCCCGGGAGCCCTGGGGTTCCCTGGCTCGCTTGTCTTCGCCAGTGCAGGCGTCTTCTGAGACAAACATCCTTGCATTTTCTGTTACCTGTTATAATATACGGCTTTTGAGGTCTTCCAGCTGGGGAAGTCCAGAATGATGGCTTCCTCCTAATCTGCAGGGCCTCTCGGGGGGCTGCCTGGCCCCCCGCCCCCAGCATGGGATGCTGCTTGTGGCCCAGGGTGCCTCTGCCCTGCCTGGAGGTGGCTGGAGTTGGTGACGGGGCAGGCCCTGGCTGGGGGAGGGGTGGTCGCACAGCTGTGCTGTCCCGCCTTGGCTGGACCCACCCCTGACCTTCGGGCACTCAGCCTTTGTTCTGAGACTCTAAGCTCCCCCCAATGACCAGCCACACCAGCATGAGTGACAGCGGCCATGGCCCTGAGGGTTTAGGGTCGTGTCAGGTGGGGCTGCTAGGAGCCCCCTGGAAGTGGCCGCTGGTGGATGGTTGGGGGACTGGGCCAGAGCCTTCTAGAAGGTGGGCCCATCGGCAGTGCGGCGTTAGACAGAAGCCTGTCTGCTGCCTGCTCAAAGCCCTGAGGTCAGGGGCTGCCCAGCTCCCCCAGCCTGGTCTGAGGTGGCCCCACGCATGTGTCAGGTGAATGGTTGGCTGAGCTGCCCTGGCACGAGGCTGCCTGGAGAACGTGGTCCTGGGCCTGGCCCGGGCCTTGTCTGACGGACTCGCTGCTTCTGCCGGCCGCTGGGCATTTCTTCTTAGCTCGGGGCTCGCTCTGTCCCACCTGCATCTTCTTGGCTTGGCTTTGGGCGGGGTGGCCAGGAGGGGTCACGGCTCTCCTGTCTTTGCAGGGTCCCCTGCTGCGCTGGCTGAAGGTGAACTTCAGCGAAGCCTTCATCGCCTGGATCCACATCAAGGCGCTGAGAGTGTTCGTGGAGTCAGTGCTCAGGTAGGTGGAGGAGATGCCAGCCCTGGGCTGCCCTCCCCCTTGCGTCCCTCATCCCATCCCTCATCCTTATTAGGACATCTCCCTCTGCTCCTGGCTCTTGGCAACAGGTTAGGGTTTCCTGAGCCCCGTAAACCTCCCCTCAGCCTAGAGGGCCCCTGCTGTCTGCTGCTCCGTCCCTTCCCTGCCAGACCCGGGATGCGTGTCTCCTGCTGTCCCCGGGGGGCTCTTCTGCTCACCCCTCCTCACAGCCCTTCAGGGCCCCGGGGACTCCTGGGAGAAACACCAGCACTCAGACCCTGCCCTGAGTGCAAACCCCGAGGCAGGAGAAAAACGAATACCCAACCCCAATGGGACCACCACCCACAAAACTTATTTTAACTAAAGCAAATTAGGTTCACTGTGGAAAATTTAGAAACTATCGATAAGAACAACAAATGAATAAAAAAAATCACCTGAAATTTTAACAAAAGAAAATACTGCTACCATGCAGGTGTGCACTTCGGATTTGTGTTTTTTTTATTTTTAGCTTTTTAAATTTATATGTGTGTGTAGTTTTTACCACTCTTACAAACATGGAATCAGACAGGAGATGCATGTTTGCAGCCGGCTTTTCTGCCGTGCCTGGAACACGTGCAGGGCCGTGAGCACACGGCCGGCTGCGCCGTTTCTGCGGAAGCT
Organism: Craseonycteris thonglongyai; assembly: GCA_004027555.1. Classification (NCBI taxonomy): domain Eukaryota; kingdom Metazoa; phylum Chordata; class Mammalia; order Chiroptera; family Craseonycteridae; genus Craseonycteris; species Craseonycteris thonglongyai. The sequence continues at coordinate 34,808 of PVKE010002925.1, forward strand.
GGGCCCCGTTCTGGCCAGCAGGCTGACGCTCCTGTGGCCCCCCGGGACCTCTCTGGGGGTCTCCCGGGCCCTCCCGTGCCTGCACTGATGGTTCCCGGATGCCCTCCTACCCGGCCGCCTGCCCCTCCTTTCCCTTCCTCTGGACACAGACTTCTGAGATCTGGCTCATCTTGGCTCCCAGCCCCTTCCTCCAGCTTCCTGTTTCTGCTAATGGCCTCAAGTTCTTCCCATCACCCCAAACCTCAGAGCCCATGTGGACATCTCTGCTCCCTCCTCCTCGCCCCCTAACCCCACTTGCTGCACTCCACTGCACCCTGCCCAGCCTGCCTGCTTTTTCTCTGCCATTCGTCTCCTGCCTCAGCTTGCCTGGCTGTTGCCATACTCCTACTTCACCCTCCTCATGGCTACCAGTGTATGGTCCCAATGACACAGGTCAGATCTGACCGTGGCTCCTCCTCCCCTGACCCCCATCTGAGGAGAGGCCTGTAATGGCCTGTGTGGCCTGCTCAAGCTAGCCTGGAGTGTTTTAGCCATCCATGGAGCAAGCAGGCCCCAGACCGACCCTCCTGGCCTCAAAAACCAGTGCCCAGCTGTATAATCAATACAGAAGTGTATTGCAGGATGGCTCAGCGGGTTAAGTGCTCGCTTTGCAGCCCTGGGGATGGAGGATGGAATCCCGGCCCCGGCCCGTGTGGACCCATATGCTGAACTAGGGTGAGCTTCCCACATGGGAGGCCCCCAGCACAGTTCCCAACCCTGCACGGCCCCCGCCCACCTGTGTGGACCGAAACTATGTGGAAAACATGATGGACAACTATGGAGACTGCTCTGGGTGGTCCTCTTCTCTGTCTCTGTCAAAAATAATAAAATAATTCTTAAAAAAAAGCATATGCAGAGGGAAGAGTTCCCTGTGGCCCCACTGCCCATAATCCTAGTGAATGGTTTCAAAACTCTTCATCCCCCAAATGGGGTCATTTTTACCTAATATTCTGCAACCTGCCTTTCTCATCTGCTTTGTATTATAGTCTCATCAGTACGTGTAGAGCTCCTTGCTCCTTTTTCACATTCCATCCTATGGTGAGGTCATACTCTAATAGATGTGAACAAGCACAGTAGAGCAGACAGAGAACGTTCACTCTGTCCTGACCTCGCGTTGGCCTCTGCCCATCTCATCTTCCTTCCCTGGCGCTGTTTTTGACCTTTCCCTACACGGGGAGCTGCAGGGGAGGGCTGGGGCTGACTCGCATCTCTACCTCCATATCCAGCCAACTCAGACAGCATAGATGCTAAACGTCTGTGGGCTGAATCACATCAAAGTGGGCCCTGCCCTCAGCTGAGGGGGTGCTAGTCCATCCTCAGGGTGCAGTGGGCCAGGGGTCACATCAGCTAAGATGGAAACGGGCCTGGGTGAGTGGGTGAAACTGGTGAAGGCTGCAGGGGAGCTCATTAGCCTGGATGAGGTCTTTGTGGGGATCAGATATTAGGGATGATGATTGATGTACATGATGAGTTCACCCAGGGAGTCATGGAGAGGGAAGGTACCAAAGGGGCACCTCAGGGAACCCCAACATTTAAGGAGTGGAGGCAGAGAAGACAGGTAGGAAGTTGGAGGCAGGAGCAATGAGTCAAAGGTGCAAGGTTAACATTCTCGATGTCCCTGGGGTTGGGCCACGAGGCAGTTGCTGGTGGGAGAAGCTGGAGTGGACAACTGAGTGAAGTAGGTCATTGGAATGAAAGCTCTAGGGAGTTTAGGTTTTATTTCAAACAGGGTAAGCTGGTGACATGTTAAAGGGGACAGCGGTGGAGAGACTGAACTGCAGCGTGAGGTAGCTTCAATATTCTCCGTGTGGGGGTGCAGGGGGAGGTAGATCCGCCGTTTGGTTACAGTGGAAGCAATTACAGACAGCCCACATTCACACATTTATATGTACTTGACCTCCCTACAGATCAAATAGAACTCAGTATTTCAGCGAACACTTCACATCATCAACCAGAACCAAGGACTGAGGGAGCCAGGGCACAAATTATGAACAATGACTGAGGCATTAAAACGAAGTAATATTACCAGATCTTGCCCCTGTGAATCACCCGCATGCTGGGCATGTCCGAGGGTATTGTCTGAGGGACTGTGTTCACACACCTGGCTTGAGGAACATAACGCGTATGTGATGAGTGTGGAACATCCGAGCATTTGCTCTCCTATAGTATATATAGTAAAACAAACAACAAAAATCGCTGTCACAAAAGGCATGTTTATTACTTATGCTGTACTGTTTGTTGTCGTTGGATGACACCCAAGAATAGCTATCAAGTGATTTTTAAATGTACTCAGGCATACAAAGCCCATTTAAAATCATTTGTCCACCCAAACTCAACGCAAGCAATTAACAAGCTTGAAAAATCCTTTTTTGTTGTTGCTTTTTTTTTTAAAAATATTTATAGAGAGTAATTATTTTATCTTCGGTGCATATTTATTTCTATTTTACTCTTGACAGATAGAGAGAGAGACAGAGACAGAGACAGCTAGAGAACCGAACTGTGGGCACTCCCCAGTTCAGCATGTGGGTCCTGCCTGGGCCGGAGCCGGGATTCGATCCTCGGTCCTCGGGGCCTCAAAGCGAGCGCTCAGCCCGCTGAGCCGTCCCGGCTTTCCCTGTTGTTGCTTTCTGTGGAGAAAAATCAGCTAAGCTGGGTTTTAGACAGATGCTTTGGGTCAGAACCATCAGCCCAATTGCCTTCAGTCACCTGAAGTTCTCACGTTAGTGCTTGCACACAGCTGGGGTGACCCTTCTCAGCTGCCGAGTTGAAGCCATTGTCGGGAGTGGGTTAGTGTGTTGAGATTTGCTTCTACCTAGAAAGATCTAGTAGTAATTCGTTTTACTCCTGACCCTAGTTATGCTCAACTTCGTTTTATGCTTTTCATTCTTACTAGGACCTGTATTTCTTGTCCAGTTCATTTTACCTGTTACCTGCATTTGGAATAACTTTTTATACTTTATCTGAGAAGGTATGGACTCCCAGTGAATTTTCAGGCCGTGCTCCTCCAGCCTCATAAGAAGTCATCCACCAAGCGTTTAAGAGAGGTTCTCAACTCCGCCTTCAGACATCTGGACGAAGTAGCAGCTGCAAGTATATTGGATGTAGGTATATGAGCCCGAAACTGCTGCCTTTCCAGTTAGGCCAGCCCCTCCACACGGGACAGACTGTCACAAAATACTTGCCTGAATATTGTGAAACTCTACATTCCACAAACAGGAAAGTTTAAGAGTTGTAGGTGTGTATGCGTGATGGGGGCGGTAGTGGGGGGGTAGGGGGAGGCTGTGAAGGGCAGAAAACACGGTCAGTGCTTAGAGAGCCTCTGCAAAATTATAAATAAAATGGGAAACTAGTTTATGCACTTAGAACATCACTTTGGCTTCTTTTGCAGGCATCTGTGGAGATCCCTGGATTGCAACTCAATAACCAAGACTACTTCCCTTATGTCTACTTCCACATTGACCTTAGTCTTCTTGACTAGAACGCGTGGGCACCACTAAGCCTTCATGTTCACGCAGACGAATGCAGATGCTTCTCTCCCTCAGCCCAACAGTTTACGTGACCTATAGAATTTAGACTTTTTTAGAGAAATTGCTCACAATAATGTTACAGTTGTATTTATTTTTTGTAAGTTACAATAAAGAAATGTTCTCAGTCCTTGGAACTGTGTTTTCACTCCTATCCTAACTTAATTCAGAACTTCATTTTTCTGTTTTACAATTTACATAAGCAAGGACTGCCTATAAATTGGTAACCTTCTGCTATATTCCACATCTTAATGGACATTTTCTGAGGACCCTGCTTGTTAACTGTATAACCAGCTAATTCCCTAACAGTCTGATGGCTCAGATAAAATACTGGGCATAAAATATATTTAATTGACAACCCATTGTTTTCCATCCTTCTATGTAAACTCGCTGTACATTTCCTGTTTTCAGCTGGAACTTGACCTTGCAGGACACATGTAAAGTCTGCTATGGTAGGTGCCCAGATGGTTTCTATAGAAAGGAAAGACATCGGGTCATCCCTCCATAATATTCCTTTACTGGCTGAACATCAGACTGTACTTATGACGTGGACACTGATTTCATACATTTGTTGGCATTGTCCAAAATATTGTTTTATTCTTTAATGGAAAAAAGCCATTAATATCCAAATGAAAGAATCACATAAAAAACATCTAAGAAACAGCCTCCAAGAACACGTCAAGCAGCAGTCAGGGAAGGAAAAATGTTTCAACAGCCCATCAGTTTTCTCCAAAATATTACTTGACAGAATACAACCCAATCCACTGGCTACAATTCATAGAATTTTTCACTGTTTTCTTGAGATGCAAAAGTTCGCCATTGCAGTGTTTACAAATGACCAATCAAGTGCTACTTCTTGGTTAAAAAGGCCACTGGTAGACTCATCTGATCGTAAAGAATGCTCCTTCACTGCTGGAAAAATCCACTCCCAAGAAAAGAAGACTGAAGTCCAAGCCCCTCACAACTCGTCTTTCTCCAGGTCGTCCAGCTCCACGTCACTGAGGTCGACGTCGTCTTCCACAGGAAGCTGGAAGCAGAACCACGGTCAGGCCCTGCAGGTCTGCCGCAGGCCCAGACAGGCGACCCTGAAGGCTCAACTGCCTAGCTTTACCGAGAATTAACCTCTAGAGGTTCTCCAGATTACACAACGGGATTTGACAAGCGCAGGTCTATTGCACCGATGTTTGAAAAGTTAAGAACTTTTCAAGTAAGAGGTAAATGAAACCTCTTACTGACAGTTACTTGTATTTAACTTGTCCCTTCCAAGAGGATGGGGCAGAACTATGCTGGAATAAATGCTAATTTCAAAGCCACAATTTCACATTTCTGTAAGGGAAGCAAATGAATCTCAGGTGAAATGTTCACTTTGGGGTGATAATCAGGAAAGTTATCTCATTAATGACATTTATCTCGGTTGTCTCTGTCAGCAATACCAAATGCCACATAGCACTTATTAGCGGGAAGGATGAGATGAAAGGTACCTCCCAGAAGGCCTAGGAGGTTATGTCATTTCTGACATCATGCCAAGCATTAGGTCCAAAGGAAAGGGACGTGGTTTTACAAGAAGCAAAGATGCGCAGGGATTGGGACAGTAAACAGGACAGTCAAGAGTCCCAGCAATGAGCCTGGGTCCTGGGGACTCACCTCGCCGTCCTTGCCGTCCCAAGGCTCTCTGGTGCTGATGGCAGGGAAAGCCCCACCCCCTATAGGGGCCGTAGATCCACGCCCAAAAGACAGCTCCCTTGGGGGGAAACAGCAAAACAAGGTTTGCAACAGACTGCTGGCTCCAACGGAGAAACAACTTTAAAAGAAGGGTTTGCTCACTATGCGTATGTAGATGATTTCTCACTGCTTGCTCCTGAAAAAACTCACTAACAGTATTATGTTCTCAATCAGGGACACAACCAGGCATGAAATTCCTAAGGCCTTGGCATCAGATAAAGCCAGTTACTACCAATAATTTAAATTGCAAATGTATTTTGTTAGAATGCAAACTAATTATGTGAAAACTATCAAAGTTGACAGCTTAGGATCCCAGAAGGCTTTTTGAAAGATGGCACCGTTAAGACTAAAATTCCATTTCCTTTCCTCAGAAATGCTCTGGATTTGCCAAAGTCAGTCTTTGGATGAGTTTAACAGCAGGGTAGCATCGCAAGCTCCATAAACTGGTTTTTGAGTTTCGAGAACTCACGTTGCTGCCCATTGTTGGAGTCGCTTAAGCACAACCATTTTTAAATACCGGTAGCTACATTCTAAAGCCAGTGCCCAGAAATGGAAACCATATCATGTGAGATCAAGGGTACAAAGCATGCTCGGGTGGGAATGGGCGAGACAGGGCTACTTCTTGCTCACAGACCTTTAAGAGAATCAGGAAGAGCTCAAAGCTAACTGCAGTGACAACCACCCAAGAACAGGAAAAGTATTGGCATACTTCACTACATAGAATACTTCCCTGAAGGGGGGGGCAATCACAGGAAGATGATTTAAAAGTTCAAACTTATAACATCAAATTATCCAGAATGTCAAGTGCAAACTGTCAAGTACAAAGTAATTCCATTTATTAGCTGGTTGATACAAACCCAGTTTCGAACCAAAACCCACAACAGCACCAAACAGGCAAAACAAGTCAAAGAGCAAAAACTTACCTGAGAAACTCGTTAATGCCTTGCTCACTGAAAGATCCTTTGAGAAGAGCAAATTTCATCTTGCGGGAATTGATGGCTGCCATGGCGGGGTACCCGAACCCTCCAATTCCCAATGCATTCTCAAGTTCAGACTGGGCTCCAGCTTCTGTCCACAGCCACCTAGAAAGGCAGATTGGTTTTCAGGGCAAAGATCCATTTCAAATTAGTTAGAATCTATCTAGCAGATCTTAATTAAAGAACAAAAGATTACACTTTAAATACTTTATGAAATGAAATGGGTGTAGAAATAAAAACAAAGGTAGGATTTTTAAAACCATGTATTCTAGATATGCTCTTAGTAACTACAGTTCTCTTCCCTAAACGCTAACTACAGGAGTGCCCTAAATGGACTGGTACACCTATATGCCAGTCAGCCCCCGACCCCAGTCTCCAAAATACTGTCCACCAAACCTTATACATTTTCGGGAAAGCTGGGATGGCTCAACGGGTAAAGCGCTTGCTTTGAAGCCCCAAGGACCGAGGATCGAATCTGAGCCCCTGCCCATGCGGACCTACATGCTGAACTGGGGTGTGCCCCCAGTTCAGTTCTTGCCGGGGCCTATGTGGAAGGCTCCCGGCCCAGATCCTGCCCTGTGCAGCCCTGTGCCCACTTGTGGAGTGAAATTATATGAAAAACTAATGTCAACTATGAAGATTGCTCTGGGCCCTCCCCCTTCTCTCTGTCTCTCTCTGTCTCTTGTTTCTGTCAGAAATCAATAAAATAAATCTTTAAAAAAAACCAAAAAAACCTTATACATTTTCTTTGTTACCAATATCATTTAGGTTATTTTTCTTTAAAAAGTGTAGTAACTTCTTTTTAAAATGGTGTTGATGTCATTATTCAATATATATAAAAATGCTCAACCAAATTTCAAAGGTGAAAACGAGCAACTTCAGAACATAGCCCTCTGCAGGCACACAATCAGTATTTGTTAACCACGAAGCACAAAGCGGCTGTGGAAGGAACAGCAGCAAGCGCATAGTACCTGGGACCACAATAAATGTTGAGGACGAGAAGCAAAAAGATAAATGGGGGGAAGCCGGGATGGCTCAGTGGGTTAAGCACTCACTTTGCAGCGCCGGGGACCGAGGATCGAATCCTGGCCCCGGCCCGTGTGGACCCACATGCTGAACTGGGGAGTGCCCCCAGTCCAGTTCTCTCTCTGTCTCTGTCTCTCTCTCTCTGTCAAAAACAATAAAAAATAAAAATAAAAAGATAAATGGGAAGGAGACAGAAGCGTACGCTGCCTAAAAACTTGCCTAGACCTGGCCTTTACCCATGCCTCTTTCTTCCCTCTCTAGCCTCCAAGGCCCTGCTGGAACTCAGTTCTGTTACTAAGTTTGCGCTTGCTGGCCTGAGACCCCAACCACAACTTAAAATATAATTCCTGATAGTGTGCTGTACAAATCCATGCTTTATACATAAGACACCTGCATTAGTTCTTTTCTTCCTAGAATTATGTAATTATATATAATAATTTTTGTATCTTAAATATAAAACATGCCAAAGTGAACACAGGTACTCTGCATGGTACAGAAAACAGGGAACCAGACACTTTCAAGCACCAGATGTCCCTACCCAAATGATACTGCAAATTCAAGAACTTACCCCCACATTTTCTTTTTGTATTTGTCTGCCAATTTCAGAAGAATTTCCAAATAAGAATTTCTGCCCGCAGCTCCTGATTTAAACAAAAATTTTAAAGATAAAAATAAAGGCATCTGTACCATTAACTGACTTAAAAGTGCTGAACGGACAGTGGGCTTCTGCCCATCGTACCAGTATCGAGAATATGGGGCAGCACGGCCACAACGCAGAGCTGGTGGTCCTCACACGTCTTCTTGGCGATGTCCTCATTGATGATCTGTGGGACCCAGAAGACAAGGGATGGTTGGAAGGCCACACGACACAAGACCAAAGGTAAGCTTGAAAACGAAGACTTGACACCCTCTCCGCTTCATCAAAGAGCGAAGCAATTCAAGAGGTAATAAGACTTCTCCCAAATAACACTTCCTTGTGTGCGTCATAGAAACACCGCCGATCGCCCTGTAAGCCCTCCGTTTCTTATTCCTAAGCCCTCCGCCTGTGGTGTGGTGTGCAGGCTCTGAAATGGGAGTTCTGACACGTGATCATTTAGATAGGCAGGCAGACAGGCATGTTTATATGCATTGTGTATATATTTATATGCATTTGAGGCTCTCTGTGCCTCAGTTTCCTATGTAAAATGTGGGTTAAAAATAGTATTTACCTCTGTGTTTGTGATAATTAAATGAGAAAATCTACACAAAGGCACCAGAACAGTGCCTGTTATGTGTTTAGCTGCTCAATACATGCCAGCTATTATTCTGAGAACGAAAAATAAAAAGATCCATTCTAATGTTAAGAAACTCAGGTATGCTGCTCACAATGCAATTACTCAGTGCAAAAAATGATGAAAAGCAGCAACTTATCAGACAGGTTTTAGGTTTTGCCCATTTGACACTGTACAAAAACACTTTAAAGAGCATTTTAAAACAGAAGGAAAGAGCTTAATCTGGAAGGATTAAGAGCGTCATTACTGCTTTAAGGTCCCAACAACCAGCCTGGAGAAGCTTCCTTCCTCGAATGACTGTAGTGTTTACCTCAAGCAGCTCCGGAGCAGGGGCGTTATCAGAAAACAAATCGAGGGCTCGGGAGACTATGTCGGATCTGGTCCGTCCCCCGTCATAATCCACGGGAGACTCGCCTTTCTGAAATATCTTGATTGTAGGAAATCCCCTAATCTATTAAAAAATCCAATTAACATTTATAAGCAACAGGGTGATATTTATTGTTTCTAAAACCAGCTCCTAGGTACGTCAGTGTAACATTTCCCAGCCTGCACCAGCATCTAAGGGACGACACAGAGGTCAGTTAGCGGGTTTTGACAAATCTTACTCAAACCCTGGATATACACCTACTATATCTGCTCTAGAACAAAGGACCAACTTCCAAAGCCCCATGAACAACTTGTAAAAAGCTTGGGCAAGCTAAAGGCTCACCTTAAGCTTGTAGAAATAGTGAAATGCTGGAAAAAAGCGAAGTCATGGCTTCCAGACTTACTTGTTTATTATAATAAAGTGACTAAATCTCTTCATTACCAAAAGGCTAAACATCTTCCCTCTTAACTCACAGGAAGGCCTGGCATACTGGATGAAGTCACAGTTGAGTATCTGTGTATTTCACAGAAAGGAACCTCGTGACCATACTCACCCCATACCGGCTGGTGAGCACCTGATTCACTGTGGCATCCACAGCTGCGAGTTTCACCTTTCCTTTCGTTTGCTCCTTCACCTCTGTAGCTGCAGCGGCCCATTCAGGCTCTAGACTACAGAAAAATACTTTAACTCTCAGCACAAATACCGTAACTGCCATGTGCATTTGCCCATCACAGTTACAGCAGACGAAACTCTTGGCACTAATGTCAATGTTTAACATTCATTTAGAGTCAGATATTTTCAGGAGACACTGGGGATGTCTATGATCTGGTTTAGCTCTTTCAAAGGGACCTATACATACATACTCATTCATATGTGGAATCTGAAAAAACAAAAACAGAAAACAACCAAGCTCCTCAAAACAGAGAATAAATTGAGGGCTGCCAGAGGCAGGACTGGTAGGGGTGAGCAAAATGGGTGAAAAGAATCAAAAAGAAAAAACAAAAACCCCCAAGAAGCTGAAAGCAAGCTAGACTAATGTGTTAAAAGCATCATAACTTTAAAAAGTACTTGGCAAAAAGCACTTACTTTTTGCAGTGTCCACACCAAGGAGCATAAAACTCAACCATCCAAACGTCTTCACTGTCAAGGACATTCTTATCAAAGTTGTCATCGGTCAGCTCAATCACATCTTTCTTACTTGAACTTTCACTTCTACCCTGTCATTGTGACATTAAACATTAAACTACGTGGCCAAAAAACCATGATTCCTATTCTAAGTATACATATAACAAAAATCACTTCCATATTTTAACAAAGTTTTTGAGTTTTTCTTTCAAGTGACAACTACTTTACTCCAATTGGGGACATTGTATAATAGCATTACTGGTGCTTGGTAAACAGTATTTACTTTCAAATAATTACCAGTGCATTCAGTATAACATATAACATGTATCACTAGTTTTAAGAGAAACTTAATTAACATGGTTCAGAGAAACGCCTTAATAACTATTCTAATTCAGACTCAAGCATAGATGTGGTTTATCCCAGGATGTTGTATATATATTGCTATAGTAATAACATTCAACTTTTTTTCTTTTCAAATAACCTGCTTTAGCACTAAGCCTAAGGCACAGCCAGTGTTGCTGTATCATTTGCTGTTGCCTGGGCCACAAGCCACGGATGCGGGAGAGACAACTATGCTCCCTGAGTGGCTAAGTGTGAAATAAAAGGCAAGAGCATAAAATGTCTGGGCAAGCTCTAAATCTGTATAAAAAAGCTAGTTTCACTCATCTCCCCAAGAGAGTAGGGCTATTTTAAATAAGATTAACACCTTTTCAAAAGAACATAAGCCTATCATGGTTAAATGTCACATTTCATACCAGGGCATCTAATATGACAATCTATAGAACAGGGACTTCTTTCTCTTCTTCCCTAAGCATGTGTGTGGAATTCTCCATGGGTCTTGGGCTGGCTGCCACAGACACTGGCCAAGAGGCCATCCCCACGTCGATCTAGAGCAGGCCTCTCTCTCTTCCCTTTGGAACATGGCCTGGAGCTCTCGCTGCCTCAGCAGTCCAAACTCTTCTACATCAGCCTCTCTGGGGCCTGCAGTTGTGGCAGGGGTGCCCTGGGACTGGCTGGCTATGCTGCTGGGGACTCTGAGGAGGCCAAAGGAGCAGGTTGGCTGGCTGGCTGGCTCTTTTTGGAGTCAGCTGATCCAACCTTCTATCATTTTTTTAATTGAAAGCTCACCAATTTAAAATATCTTAAAAAAACAACAACTATCTTCTACCAGGGGCCCACACTCAGGCTTCAGAAGCATCACACACCAGGAAAGCTGACATTACAGAGCCTTACTTGTCTCCCAGAACTGTATCCGCCACCCCGCCCTGCAAGGCGATCTTTCACAAGCTGGCGTGCTGCACTCAGAGCGGCATCTACGATGGCTTCAGCGGTTCTGCCACCTATAGGAGGTAAAGGATGAGCAGCTGAATGAAGGGCGTGGGCTGTGCGCCTCCCAGACACTGACCAAAGACTTGACCTTCGTGTCTGTCAGCTTCATCTGATGTTCAAACAGGCCTAACAACATGTGAGCTTAGGATGGAGCCAATTTCTCCCCAGGAAGCCCTCTGCACTTCACACTCGGAAAGCCAATTCTCTTCTTAAATTTTAAGCCATTAATGTGAACAAGAACCTTCTGTGCACCTATAAGTACCATCTACTAAATAACATGTACACAGATGAATAAGAAGCTTATTATCTACTTAATGAAGCAGAGGGCATTTCTAAATAAAAAGGACCAAATGAGAAAAGAGAAGAAACTATTTCTGAGATAATGGACAGCAATCCAAGCTTCCTATTGCTTTCTTGCTTAAAACGCTGTTATTTTGAGTCTTTAGGCTCTGTGGCTGAACTTACTAATATAAGAAATTATGAATCCTGTATTAAGACTCAATAACCACAGCCGTTGAAGTTTATCAAAACCTATATGCTCAATAAAAAGTCAGGGGCTATTAACTGACTGCCAAGCATAAGGATTACATGTGCCATGAGGTGATCTTCAGTCTAAACACAAAACTCCAAAAAAAAATCTCTTTAGAAAGTTTCATTCTGTTTAAGAGTTTCTTAATCAAACTGCCTAGAAGAGAAAAAGTGAGAATGCCTCACCCCTGACATTACAAAGAAAGCACAGTACAGTAACGTTCAGGTATGTTCAGACCAGCTGCTACTGTAACCCCGGTTGAGGGCACTCAGTGTCACTTCCTAATACACAAGAGCAGACCGCAACATAAATACGGGCTCCTGCCCCTTCTCTACAGCAGGTGTCCCCATCCTGAGCCAGTAACCCTCACACCAACCTTTACCCGAAAATATACCAAGTCAAAAAAGAGAGAGGATCTTTTCACTCTAGTCTAGACCAGGGGTCAGCAAATTACTTTATTTACAAAAACAGGCAGGAGGCCAAACGCCAATCCCTACTCTAAGCACTCAATTTTTACAAGTTAGCAAGACAAATTATATTAGTGGAACTGGCCATTTCATGGAACTTCAGAGCTGGGGAGTGTGGGAGAAAGGGTGTGTGTCTAAGGCCTTCCTTATCACCAATATCTTAATCTCCAGAGCTTGGTGATGTAGCAACTAACACCAATATTTACCAGTCACATGCTTTATGTGTACTGTTTTGCTGAATCTTCTAGTAGCCCAAAATAGGTTTTCATATCCCCATTTTACAGAGAATAGCAGGTCCAGAGAGTTAGGTATTCTATTTAGTTATGAGTGTGCAACGAAGCCAGCAGTTAAAGCCAGGCCAGCTATCACCAAAGTGCATACTCTATAGATGCTGCAGTCTCTTTGTGTTCACTTTGCTAAGAATGTTTTCGACATCACCTGAATATCATGAAGCCACCATGTATAGATAACAGTAACACTTTGTTCATTGATTCTCTTCCTCAACCCACTACTCCACAAACTTGATCTTTTTGCATAAACTCTAAGTTTAGTCATTTGTGTGCCCTATGTAATAAAATCTTAAAAAAAGAATTTATCAAATGAAGCATAATTTAAACTTTAAATACACTATGCCCAATACTTTTTATTAGGACCATGAATTTGGTTCAACCTAGCAATTCTGATTAACTTTACTAGGATGATTTGTTTGTGCTACCTTAAATTAGGTAACAGGACTAGTCCAGAAAAGAGCTGAGTGACTAGATTTAGCCTTGTAGGTCTGGAGCCAGAATTCTGTTCAGTTGCCTCAGTGACAGCAGATACCCCTGGACTTACTAATCTACCAAACAGGGAGAATTTGTAGTACTTATTATCAGTAGTTTGGGGAACTAAATAACAGCTTTCATACTATATGTTTACAAGGCATTAATACGCCAGAGTAGTATCAACAGACCACATAAATTGACTTTCAAATTACAGGGCCTTCTTTTTTCCACATTGGTACGCTAGACCCTTTTCCTACAATAGAGGGAAAAGAGATCACAGCAAGAAAACATTTGTTAGTATTTATTAAATATTAAGTAACTAACTAGTGTTTCCATTTTTTTAAATGATAAGACAAAACGCACAGAACATTTTTACTCTATCATAGCTAAGGCCGTGTGAACCGGAGCTAATATAAACAATAATAAAAAAAACTTTTACCTGTATAGAAACTGCTCTGTGCCATTTTAGAGCTAAGAAAATTCATGCACAAAGTGGCTGAGAAACTTGTAGGTAGCGGGGCTAATAAGTTACAGAATCCTACTTCTCTATTACTTTTCCCTTCCTGCCCAAACCAAAATTCCAGCCAGGGGAAAGAGTCGTTAGCAAAGACCTTACCCTGATAATCTTCTGGTCTGTTTTTGTTGGCTCCAAAAATCTTGATGGTAGGGAACCCCTGCACCCCATACTGACCTCCGAGGGACTGATGTTTATCTGCATCAACTGCACCCACTTTGACAACACCCTGTGAGAAAATAAAATATTATTTGTCTTTCAACTGGAGCAGATTCCACAAGAACCCACAAGGGTTGGGTATGGAAACAGAATGAATGAGGGCTTTAGTCTGGGAAACCACTGCTGAGTACAACAATGGGTGAAATGCAAGTTAGAGCATGGAGGGAATAAGGCAGCTCCCAGAATTAGCATGACAAAGAGTAATTATGTCTGAGAAACAGAAGTGATAAAATTAAACAATACAAAAATTAAAATGTATATTATCCCTTTGCTCCCTACATGATTTTGACATCAGAGCAACGGTTTTAAGCTTTGGTATGCAAATTAGCTTCTTATTGTACATTAAGCCTATTTGCATACTTATTTTAACATACACAGGGGGGTGACTGTGAACATCTTAGACACTTACTTTTAATGCAGTTGCTACTTTCTTCCATTCTGGTGTTAACCTCTGGCAGTGGCCACACCTTTTAGGGGATAGAAACACAAATAAGGCAAGTTAATGTCTTTGGTCCTAATTAAAAAATCACCCAGCAACAGTCTACTGAGTGACAGGCAAGGAGTAGGGGCATGCAAGGAATACAAGTAGCAATAAAATGCAATCCTCGACCTGAAGGAACTCACCATATTATGACTTTAATACAACCCCTTTTCATCTTGTAATCTAAAAAAGGTTCCAAATTACTGCTCAGTTAAATTACGTTCAAGGCATTTAAACAGACTATCACTCCTAACTCTGTACTCAAGCAGGAACTTTAGCGGGTATCTGGTCCAGTGAACCTCAGTGTGTGCCTTGAGGTGTAAAGTGGGCAAAATGCAGGTTCCTGAGCCCCAAGCCAGCAGAGTTCCTAGAGAAGGAGTTCAACTACCCATATTTTTAGTAAGTTCTGCTAGGGATCCTTAAACCTATTAAGGCTTGCTACTCCCTGATCTAGTCCAAAGTTTTCATTTTCTTTGTTATTTTTATTTTAAAATATTTATTTTTATTGAAAGAAAGTGAGAAAGAGAGAGAGAAAGGAGGTGGGAGGTCCCAGAGCAGTCTTCACAGCCATACATCACTAGCTGTGACATAGTTTCATTCCACACAGGTAAATGTGGGGCCGCACAGGACAGGAACAAAACTGGGGACCCCCTGCATGGGAGGCGAGAAGCTTCACCACCACCCCAGCAGTTACCAGTTGCTCTGCAGTTTAGCACATGGGTTTGTACAAGCTGGGGCCAGGACTTGATTCCTGGACCTTGTGGTTGCAAGGCAAGCAAGCACTCAACCTGTTGAGCTATCCTGGCATCCCCCAACCTTTTCATTTCAGAAGAGACATCTGACTGAGTTAGAGCCTAAATCCCAATGCACTTTGGCTCCTGAGGCAGCTCGTGAAGTTAAAGATGGACACGAAACCCCAAATTAGTAAACCTAACAAGGGGAAAAGCACTGGACGCAGGCAGTGGTAAAAGAGCAGGAGCGAGACAAAGACAAGAACTCAAGAAAAACCACCTTAATATTTTAGAAACTAGTATTTGAAAACGTTGTAAACTATACTGTATCTAGAAAAGTGCTTTTAAAAACTCACACACATATAAGCCTGTGATGTTTAAACCATTATCATCGTTTTATAATATCCACCATATGAAGATACCGTGTTAGTCTATCCATTGGTGTTTTTTTTTTTTTAACAAAGTAAATTCTCTTCTAATTAGGTCTCTAAAGACTTAATTGAGCAAATGTGCCAGCACTGTGATGAGCACTCTTCACACAGGATTCCATGCAATCAGCACAACCACCCTGAAGGCAGGCCTTGTTATTTCCACTTTAGATGATGAAGCAGAGGCTGAGATGTGAGGAAACTACCCAACACCACAGACATTGTGGCAGCACTGACTGACAGGTCTTTCAAACCCCAGGCTCCCCATTCATAGTCACTGTGGAACATCACCTTAATCCAGGATTTTAAAAACCTTTCAAGAAATGTCCTGAAATGCTGCTTCTACATGCTTAGAGAGAGAGTATGTTTTGGTGTGTAGGTGAGCTACTTAGAAGTCCAAGGAGTCAAAATTTTACAGGACTTCATGCCTCTTTAATTTCAGCTTATTATATGCAAGGAGGACTCAAATCAGAGACTGTCAGAGCATAAACCCCCTTCAATTTCAATGTTAAGCAATGTAAAGGCATTAGGACAAATAACACTCACAACATGGCAATATAAACTTTTAAAGCAGAGCATTTTATCTTAATTAGCTATACTGAACGTCAAGTGAAATATTCCATGAGGCCTGAACAGAACCACCATGGAGCTCCAACCAGCACGCAGCTCATCTGCACAAACCCACAGCGGCTGGAGCTCTAGTCTCCTCAGGGCACGTGTGGCCTACACACCTACAGCGTGAATTCTCACGCACATTTTGCACCATTTCCACTGATCTGTCTCTATACTTCCATTTGTTTAGTTTTTGTTTTGTTGTTTATATTAAATGTTTTAACTACATATTGTTCTGACTATATGTAATATACCAGTATATTAACTGTACACCATTAATTTCAATGGTAATGACATCTTTTCCCCACAACTGCATTTTTTTCAACAATGAATATAAGGCAAGAGAAGAATTTTTCAATTAAATCACATTTTCTAATTACATATTTCTGGAAGCAATTCTTTTCAAGAAACAGAATGGAGTCATCACTGATTCTTCCTTTTCCTCTGTCCAATATTCTTTCTTCATAAAATCAGTGTCCCTTCCATTCCCACCTTACTTACATCATCTTAGTTATACGGGTTTGTTTCTCTTTCTTTTTTCCTGCAACAATTAGCTACTTCAATCACATTTTTTTTGAATTGACTCAATCTCCATGGCCTTTAACAGACATCAATACTTTGTGGAGTCTCCTATTTCCCTCTCTACTTTTAAACAAGCAGTAAACAAAATGGCCAAATAAAATCACTTTCTTATGTAGTATTATAAAGTACCTTAAGTCACTGACAACTGTTTCATAATACTTACCATGGAGCATAGAATTCTACAAGCCACAAACTGTCACTCTGAATAACTTCTTGGTTGAAATTTGATGGTGTTAATTCGATTACATCATCACTGGAGGAATACAGCCCATCCACTGCTAGAAGGAAGGTACAGCTCACCAGACCTGGGGGACCAACCAGGGCACACTATTAATGGCAGGGTTTATGCTGACCAGAAACCCAGGTGACCGAGTCTCCTGCAAATGGGAAGGCCCTCCAGGGTGCACAATGGCCCAGTCAGGTCCCTCCAAACCCCGTGTCCCTGCTCTGCTTGCTGCTGCTAGAGCCGCTGGAGTCTGACTCCCACTGGTGCGGTGCCCAGCAAGAGGACAGACAGCCCACACCCTCGTCTCTTCAGCTGCACAGGAAAAGATTTAAATACTGTTCTTGGTGCTTTCCATGTATTAATACCTCCATTCTCTACAATCACCCAATGAGGTAATACTATTATTGCCATTTTATGGCAAGGACACTGAAAAATTGGGAGCCTAGTTACCCTGGGTAATCACCACAGTATTTTTTCTTGTTATTAGCACACTATCTTTATGAGAGCTTTTTTCAAAAGGACACATAATAACTTGTCTCCCAGACTAGACTGGGACTCTCTTAAGGGCAATGATCGTTTTTACAAATATTTTTATTTCTACTAACACTACCAATGATATCACAAAGCACACACAATGTTGCTGGATGCATATACAAATTATTTTCATGTGAATAACATAATAAAGGGAAGATGGTCTATTCTATTATTAATGACATAGTTTAGCCACACTGTGGATCAAGTATTTTTGTTGGTTGGGAACTTACATGCAATTTATAACAATTATATAGAAAAACAAGTTCTAAACTAACTTAGCAATTAAGAACATCAAAATCTCACCTGCTCCTTTTATACTTGTATATAATATCTATATGTTTTCTAACTTCATTGTCTAATTCCTATAGAACAATGCTAAAGAATAAAATCTTCCCTCTACCAGGAATATATTCCTACTCGCATAATGCTGGCTTTTGGGCTGAAGCAGATAAACTTTATGCCATCTCAGTCACATTTTTATAACCTTACTTTGTAAACAGAATTTGGAAGATTTCAAATGGAATGTTTTAAAAATAACCCAATGGTAAATTTCTTCTGAAGGAATGCACATCTTTGTTAATTATTCTATTGCTAAATATTCTACCAGAGACTTACACAGCACTTTCAATTTTCAAATCATGTTCCAACACATCAGATCACTTGATTTTTTTTGTTTGTTTTTTTATTTTTGACAGAGAGAGAGAGAGAGAGAGAGAGAGAGAGAGAGAGAGATACTGAGACAGAGCCAGAGAGAGAACCGAACTGGGTGAGCTCCCAGCTCAGCACATGAGTCCACACGGGCCGGGGCCGGGACTCGATCCCCGGCGCTGCAAAGTGAGCGCCCAACCCACTGAGCCATCCTGGCTTCCCCAGATCAGTTGATTTTTCACAGCATTACTAACCAGAGAGCAGGAATCATCCCTATTTTGTAAATAAGGAGTGAGAGCCAGCGGCCCATCTGTGAACACACATACGAGTGCAAGCAACAGAGAAGCCCTGACTTCTATCTCTAAGCTCTTCCCATTAAACTCTGGTGTCCTTTTAGTGCTCAAGGTTTGTTGTGCCAGAAGCATGAAAGAACCATTAGGCCGTTAAGAATACTGCATTTGAATTACAGAGATTGCTAATGTAGGAACTTATGAAATAAAACTGTGGACTTTACTAATGGTGATAGGAAGCCACTAAAGGGTTATCATGTGGGTGGGGGTGAGGGGTATAATCAGATTTGCTTTCTGGAGAGAGTATTCTGGCTGCAGTGTGGGCAGCGGATGGGAGAATTATCAGGAGTGGCGTTACACAATCCAAGGGAAAGATGGAATGGGCAACAGTAACAAAGGCTACTGGAGGTCCAGTAGGAAAGACAGAAAACTGCACTGGATACAGTGACAGAGCACTGGGGCCCCTGGTGGCTGTGGAGCAGTGGTGAAAATCAGCAGCAGGCAGTCCACAGAAAACTGGAGACCAGGGGGTTACAAGTTGGTGAAAACAATACAGATCACTCTTTAAAGAAGTTTCATTATAAAGAGTAGGAAAGCACAAGCAAATGTGAGGTAGAAAGATGGTTTCTTTTTAAAGATGGGAGTGAACTGAACATGAAGAAATGTGTGGAGTGGGAGAGGAAAAAGTACAGGGAATCAGAACAAAATGAAATGCCCAGTCAGGAGGAGGGGAGGGAACCTGGTAACTGAGGGGATAGCCTGTGATAGGGTGACCTCCTCTTCCATTTCAAGAGGTGGGGAAGGGTGAGTGTGGATGGGGGTCAGGCCAACCAAAGTGGGGGTTGTCCAATGTGGTAGCCATCAGCCACATGTGGTTGCCACACACTGAGATGCACTGTAGGTGTAAAAAGCACACTGAATTTCAAAAACTTGGTAGGAATGAAAAGTAAATTATCTCATTAATATTTTTTATATTGATTATATACTGAAATGGTATTTTAGATATATTGAGTAAATATATATTAAAATCAATTTTTTTGCCTTTTTAAATGTGGCTACTAGAAAATTTTAAATCACCTAAGTTTGCATTACATTTCTATTAGATGATAATGCTCTATAATCGTCATTGCTGTAAAAAAGTGAAATAGTTTGATATCCTGGATATCTACATTTAAAGAAGTTTACCTTTTTAATTTTTTTTGTAAAAATCAATATACATCGATACTGTTCAATACATTGAGTTCACTATGAAATTTTCAAAACTGGAAAAGTGAAAGAAAAGCCATCGACAATCCCCCTAAGAGAAACTATTCATATTTTGGTGAATATTCTTACTGACATCTCCATGCAACAGAGCTCTAAAACTTTGTATTTATATAAATGTGATCTTACGATACATTCCCCTTCTGTAACCTTCTGTCATTCAGAATAAGTTACATTTTGTACACAATTATGGATGTCTTATTACCTGTATGTAGTAATTTTTAATGGCTAAATCACAGAGCCAATCCACTACTGACAGAATTTGCCTGTTTCCAATTCCTCACTATTAACAAGACAATGCTGAAAATACTTATTACCTCCCACCCCCCATGAATATGATTATTCAACAGAAAATCTTACAAGGAGTATTGGGATATGGCTAACATTTTGATTTATTTATCTGTCCAACTACTCTCCAGAAACTGACATCTTAACTAAGAAATATCACTTCTATGACACTACGTGTCAGGCACTGTTCTAAACATTTCACATATATTAACTCATTTAAGAACTCTATGTGGCATGTACCATCACGCCTATTTTTTGGCCAGAAAAATGGAGGCACAGGAGGGTACCTTGCCTAAGGCCACATCATCAAAAAGAGATAGAACAAGGTTATGTAATCCAAATTTTAACCAAAGGTCTGGAAACTGCAGATGCACCGTCCCGAGGAGGGTCATTGCGTAGACCACCGTGGCAGAATTAGGTTCTTTCCCTTCTTTCGACAATGAGAAGAGCAATAAAGATGTAATCTCCTCTTCAGGCTGGAGCCACCAGAGATGGACTGTGATTTTTACACCTTCGGAATGTGTTTTCTCCCATACAAAGACAGTCGTGACTACTGACGCCCAGTATAACATGGACTTGGCTGCTTTTTCTAGTAATGGTGTTGGACTTTGTTTGTCTTTAAATTTTGCCTGGTTCTCACAAGAACCTCCCTTATAAATTGCCATCCAATGGAAATGTCTTGATGACAAAGGCTTGTGACCTAAATTTCTTAAAAGGCAGTACAATTAGAAGAAAATCAAATAATATTCAGAAAAAGGTAAATAATGTATCAATTCCAATGGCAAGAAGATAGCCAGTAACTACCCTATAATAACTCTCAAGAAAACAAAAAACCCTGGGCCCACTTAAGATGATAAAGTAGGCCAATGCTGACCAATAATGCTCTCTGCTTCTAAAGTTCACATCACCACTCCACTCACTGATAATTAGTACCAATGGGACTGGAACATCTGAGTGTCTAGAATCTAAGCAGATGGTTTTGCCATCTGTGGTTTGCCATGATTCCTTTACAGTAGTAAAGGATGTTATAAATCCACATCAGTAACGTCGCGGTTCCACACCTGTTAGCAAGAGTACATGGTCCCTAAGCAGCCATCCACAAATCAAGTTCCCCAAAAGGCTGATTACACTGATTAAAAGTGACTCACAGAGCCTTTCAGAGTTTACCGTATTTTCCGGCGTATAAGACGACCCCCTAATTTTACAGTTAAAACATACCGTAGGTTTAGGCCTACCGTATTTTCTGGTGTATAAGACGACCTGGCGTATAAGACGACCCCCTAATTTTACAGTTAAAATACAGGTTTAGGCCTATATTCACTGTATAAGACTACAGCCTCGGAAGTGGGGGGGGGGGTAGTCTTATACAGCGAATATAGGCCTAAACCTATGTTTTAACTGTAAAATTAGGGGGTCATCTTATACGCCGGAAAATACGTAGTTCGAATTCACTTGTGTGCAACTTTTAAACAGACTGCACCCCCCCATTCTCTCTACAATTATAAGTATTTATATCTTGCTTACTCTCTTTAGACATGTATTCATTCATTAATACCAGAACAACCCTATGGAGTACTAGCTCAGAGTGGTTAAGTAACTTGCTCCCAGTCACACAGTAAAATGCTGGGGAGAGAGGCTGGGACTCAAGACCTTGTGGTCTGGATGGGGAGTTTAGGTAAGAACTGTCCGAGTGCCTTGGCTGGGACCAGATCCTCGACTTTGCTCACGGTGGTCTCCAACACGGCCATTTACACCACCCAGGAAATCTTGAGTTCAATTTAGTTTTGAAAAAGTTTAATCATCCTTAAAAGTTCTCTTCCATCGTGAAGGCCAGCTTCTGAAAGGCACTGCTCCCTTTCTAAGGCCAACTACCAGGAAACTGGGTTTTAATAGTTTTTCTTAAAATAGGAATCCCATAAGACAGATGATAAGGACAAGACACAGGAGGAGGACCCCGCGACCCCTCCGTACACACTGGAGCCTGGAGCCTGGAGCCTCCCCAGCCTCCCCCGGCAGGGACCGAGCCAGGCCGGTCTGCGCGGCTCACACGCAGCCGCTCCCGGGCCCCGCGCCGCCCCGCCAGCAGGAGCCCGGCCCCCGGCCCGGTCCCTGCAGCCCCGGGGCCCTGGGTTCGAGCCCCGCCTCGGGACTCCCTCCACTCCCCCGTGGGGGGCCCCTCTAAGGGCGCCCCCACTCCCCCAGAGCCCCAAGTCCCGCAGGGCCCCGCACTCCGCCCGAGAGCGGGCTTCCGGCCAAGGGCAACCCCCGCCCCGGGACGCCCCCTGCCGCCCCTTATTGTCCCCGGGCTCCGTGGGCTTCCCCTACCGCCGCGTCCCCTCGTGGGCCAGGCCCGAGAGCCCCGGCCCCCAGCGCGGGCCCGGCCAGGGCCAGGCGCCCGATGGCTCCCAGAGTTGCCGTGGGGGCTCGGGGCCTTCCGGGCCTCCCCGTGGGACGAGGAGGGCGGCTCCTACCGAGAACCAGGTGAGCCATGCCGAGCGCCCGCCGCCGCCAACCTCTGCGCCGCCGCCAAGCTCCGCCGCGCCGCGCCCCCGTCGCCCTATGTCCCGCCCTCGGCGCGGCGCGGGCGGACCGGAAGGCGCGCTCCAAGCCGTGGCCGCGGCTCATTGGCCCCTGAAGATGTCGCTGATTCTTATAGCCAATGGGAAGCAGCCGGGTAGAGGTTACCGGTTTGGTTTTTTTCTATGGGGGCGGGGCGAGCGGCGGTAGGCGGGGCTTGCTGGGAGGCGGGCTGACCAATCTCTTTCCTTCCCAGGTGGCCCACTCCTCCCGCCAACCCCCTCTGGGCTTTGGTGCCATTAGCTTAGGGTCCAGTTTATGCTTTTGCTTATCTCTGGGGCCTTTATTCTCTTTTTTACCCCACTTTACTTCTAAGGATTCTTTTTCCAGCTCCCATTCATCCTCTGCCTCGCCCCAACCCCCTTCTCTTTGTCTCCTGGGAGGATCACTTTCTTTGGGCCTTTAGTGCATCTAGGACCTTAATAAATGACATATTAATTTTTCTTGTTCCAGATAAATATTCAGTGAAAAGACACTTGCTAAGCACATACAATATTTATAGCATAATTCACCAAGTATTTATTTTGTTGAGTTACTTTAAAAGTTCCCACGTCCAGGGCACGTGACTACAAAGCCTTTCATCTGACTGGGCTCTCGGCAGAATCCCGTGGAGCTTACACTTCCGGCTCCTCACAGGGTTCCCTTCCTCGCCCGTGGAGCTTACACTTCCGGGCTCCTCACAGGGTTCCCTTCCTCGCCCCTGGAGCTTACACTTCCGGGCTCCTCACAGGGTTCCCTTCCTCGCCCCTGGAGCTTACACTTCCGGCTCCTCACAGGGTTCCCTTCCTCGCCCCTGGAGCTTACACTTCCGGCTCCTCACAGGGTTCCCTTCCTCGCCCTAGGAGGAGCCCTAGCAGTGGGTTCACGTGGTTATGTGTCCTGTACAATTTGCAAAAGTAAAATATTTAAAGTATCATAGGCTAAGACGATGGTCTCTTGTCACTCTCATTGCCATTCCTATGTTTGCAGTGGACTTGAGCATTTTGTTTTTGTATTAATGATTTATTAATAACAGTTTCTCTGTAGTACCTTATGCATAAAACAGCTCTGAATCTGGCAAAAGCCGTGAATGAGCACAATGGGGCCCAGGAGTGGTGGTGACTTGGTAGGGCTTCCTGGAGGAAGTGACACTAGAGTTGGGTCGGAAAGATTTGCCAGACAAACACAAAAATGTCATTCCAGGCAGAGGAAGCAAAGGAAGTGAAGAAGGCACAGTGCGGGTGAGCTGACATCAGGAGGAAGTTGGCAGCCAATGCCAGATGACGGGGTGGTGCCTGAGGGCTGTGTGGCATGGGGAGACATTCAGAGCGTAGGCAGGCGGGGCTCCTTGGACTCCGGATTTTTGATTCTCTAAGCCAGGGGTGGTGAACCTTTTGGCGATTGAGTGCCAAAGTTTATGAAATAAGAGTATACTCGCTCGTCTCGCGTGCCAACCCATCGAGTGAGATAGAGGTATCGATTATTTTTATGTCTATAAGAGGCATAGGATGTTTTTATAACAAAAAACAATAATTCTGCGTGCCGAAATAATTGCTCCGTGTGCCACTTTGGGCACGCCTGCCATAGGTTTGCCACCCCCGCTCTAAGATCTTTAGGGGAAGCTGGGATGGCTCAGTGGGTTAAGCGCTCGCTCGCTTTGCAGCCCTGGGGACCGAGGATCGAATCCCGGCCCCGCGTGGATCCATATGCTCAACTGGGGAGTGCTTCCCACCCGGGAGACCCCCAGTTTGGTTCTCGACCCCTGGTTTGGCCCCTGGCTTGAGGGGCCGTGCCTCCCATGCTCGGCTCCTGCCCACCTGTGTGGAATGAAACCATGTTGAAAACTGATGACATACAACTATGGAGACTGCTCTGTGCCCTCCCCCTTCTCTCTGCCTCTGTCTCTGTAAAAAATAAAATAAATCTTTAAAAAGATCTCTTTGGGTTTACTGATGCTATATAATATCGAATTTGTTGTGTCAGGGGTAATCAGTAGTGGCCTCTAGAATGTCAGTGGTTTACACCAGAAAGGGTTGTTTCTTACTGTCACTGGGGAGCAGGTTTCAACACGGTGACGCAGGGCATGTGTCTCCTCCATGTCACAATGCCACCATCTTCTACAGCATGCACTCTCAACATGAAAGACACTCCTCCCCAGGAGGCAAAATTGGTTCTTAGAGGGGAGGGGTGAAAAAAATCTTACATCTTACAAGGGCCACAGTACATAAACAGGTACACAGTGTTTTTCAAATTTTCTGGGAGACAGAGAATTAGGAAAAGAAATGTCTAAAAAGGCTCTTGAGGGGATGATTAAAAAAAAAAAAAAAGACTAAAAAACACTGTTCTAGAGCAGGGCTGTTCCTAGAAATACAATGTGAGCCACAACCAATAGACATTTAAACATTTCTAGTAGCCACATAACAAACATGAGAGATTAATTTTAATAATATAGTTAACACCAGATATCCCAAATGTTATCATTTGAACATGTAACCCCATAAAAATAGTTAATGAGATACTTTGCATTCTTTTTTTCATACTCAGTCTTTGAAACCCAGTGTATATTTTACACTTACAGCACATCTCAAAATGGCTACGTTTCAAGTGCTCAATAGCCACATGTAGCTAGAGGCTGCTCTATTGGACAGCACAGTTCGAGAACCTCCTTAGAGTCCTTGACTGGTTCTTTAGCATTCTGCTAACAAGAGCAACGAGGATTGTGCGGGCAGTTTGGGCCGGGCCTGGTAGTGTACTCCACTGCCATTTCGTTGGCCAGAAGCCAGCCAGCATGTGGCCTCACTGCAAAGGAGTCTGGGACATAGTCTTCTGTGGCCAAGGAGAGAAATTGAGTTAGTTAGGATCAGGACAATTTCTGCTGTAGTCCACACTCTGGCCTCCAAATATCCATGTTATTCTTCCTCCACACAGGGAACACACTGAGCCCCTCCCCAAGGAGGGCTCCACGCCCCAGCTCAAAGCCCTGGGTGTCAGGGGGATGTTGTTGACCCTGCAGGCCAGGGTGTGAGGCCCCCTGGTGCAGAGCTCATGAACTAGAATGAGGAGCTATCTTTCCCACCTCCAGACTGCCAGGCCCAATGTTAGCGCAGGGCAGGAGAATCATAATCAACGCTCCCTTTCAGAAAGGAGAAAAGGCCCTGGTCCAGCAATCCTGAAGTCCTGGTGTGTGAACAGTGCAAGGCTCTTAGGGAGAGGTAGTACCTCCCTCAGGGTCCGATTCTGCTCCCTGGGAGGAACTCTGTGACACCCCCACCCTGTTTAGGAGGCCTCCCCTGGAGATTGGTCTCCTCCTCACATCTCAAGTGGGGGGCTGCCTAGCCTTCAAAGCCTTCCTCCTGCCCGTGGAAGACTGGGAGCCCCCCTCTGTAGCAGGCCAGCTGGGGTCAGTCAGCAACACTGAGCGAGGGGCAGTGACCACGGCCAGAGGCTTTTCTCTACACCCCTATGAGTTTTAAGAACAAAAGATTAAAACATTTTACGTGACTAAATTTCTTGACTTCTAGAACTGTCGGTGCCTCCCAGGTTTAGGATGGCTGTTTGAGTGCTCAGTCAATGAGAATGGAGTGTTCCCGAGCTGGGTGGTTTGAGACAATGTCAAAGCGTCCCCTTGGGCTTGGCTGGAGGCTGGGCCCATCCCATACCAGCTCCAGGCCATTGTTCCTGGAAGAAAACAGGCAGGACGTTTGTAATCTTTTCTGAAGTAGAGCAGACTCCTCTTCCTGTCCTGCTCCAAAGGCTGGATCACCAGGCGGAAAAGAATAAGCCAGGTGATTGAAGGAGGACGGAAAGGACGGTCCAGAAACCTTGATTTTTTTCTGGGTCGATGAACAGAATTAGTAACTCAAATTCCCATCACATTTCACATCGTTAATAATAATAACAATAAGAAAACAAATTCTATATGATAACTTTGTGTGTGCTTCCCCCAGTATTTTTTAAAGCAGGGTTGGGGGTGGGAATGCTGACAAATAAGCCAGAAGTTTCTTTTCGCTCTATTTCCTTGTCATTTCTGTCCCCTCCTCCTCCACGTTGGGTGACTGTAGCTGCTGCTTGTCTCCCATTGTCCCTCACCCCTGACTTCCTAGGGTGCCCCTTCCATCCTGAAAGGAGGGGAGAGGAAGGCAGGTGGGGCTGGACCAGAAGAAGAACCTCTTCAGGGACATTCTCATGTTTGCTCAGACGTGAATGAAATTAAAGCCCTGAGGAAAGGACTAGAACATCATCTGACTTTGCTTTCCCTGATGCGGGCAGAAGACTTTTCCAGGCAGAGAAAAAGGAGAATGTTGTTCCAGGCAGAGAGCATGGCACGAGCAAAAGCGGCTGGATTCCTTCCTTAAAATTGCACATGTATCTTAGTATCAGTCACTACATGCTGGCTGCTCCCTGTGTCAAGCATGATGCTAAACTCATTTCCTTCACGAACTTACGAAATCTACACCAAAACTGACGCTCCCCACTTTGCATCCTTGGTGGTTCTACTTACATTTCCAGTCTTCAGAGATCTTCCCTGATCACATCTTCCAAAGTTAGCACCCCGCCTCTGGCCCCCATGACTGGCAATTGAAGCCCCTGGCTTTTTTCCCCTTTCTGAGCAATTGCATTAGTTTCTTGTGGCTGTTGTAACAAATTACTACAATTTAAGGGCTTTTGAAAAGTCCAGGGGAAGCCGGGATGGCTCAGTGGGTTAAGCGCTCAGTTTGTAGTGCCGAGGTCCGAGGATCGAATCCCGGCCCTGGCCGGTGCGGAACCATATGCTGAACTGGGAGCTCCCCCAGTTCAGTTCTCTCTCTGTCTCTGTCTCTGTGTGTGTGTGTCTCTCTCTCTCTCTCTCTCTCTGTCAAAAATAAATAAATGAATAAAAATATATTAAAAAAAAAAAAAAAAAAGAAAAGTCCAGCACAGGTCTCACTGCGCTATAATCAAGGCGTCGTGGGGCTGCATTCCTTCCTGAAGGCTCCAGCGAAGAACCTACTTGCTTGGCTTTTCCAGCTTCCAGAGAGGCCTGTATTCCTTGCCTTGTAGCCCCCTCCTCTGTCTTCAAAGCCAACAATGTCAGGCTGAGTCCCCATGTCACGTCTCTGTCCTGTCTCTCCTGACTCCCTCTTCCACTGCCAAGGACTCTTGTGATTACAGGGCCAAACCAGCTAATCCAGGATCATCACCCTATTTTAAGGTCAGCTGATCTTAATCCCATCTGCAAACTGAATTACCCTTTGCTATGTCATGGAATATATTCCTCCGTTCTAGGTTTGGGGTGTGGACAACTTTAGGGGCCCACTACCCTGCCTACCATAGTAATCACCACAATTTATCATGATTTATCTGTTCGCTTCCTTTAGTCTGATTTGTGAAGTCTATGAGTGTACCAGGAGCCAGCCTGGCTGAATGGAACCCCTGAGTTCGAGCGGTGGGAACTGAGACAGACCAAATGGCCTGGACTGTCCTCAATAGGAGCAGCCCCGAATAGCTTTATTGCTTGCTTTATATAGCGGAAGTTAACATCATTACAAGGAATAGAGAAGAGATTAAGAGACATGGTGGGCTAAGTACAGGGTGGGTTATTCATTAGCATAAGCAGATTTGTTAACAGGAACAAGCAGACCCTTCCCCATACATATCTTTTTAACCCCAGGCCTAGTAATCAATCAACTGGTCTGACCATCATGAGAAGCTGCAGGTACACACTCTTTTCTCTAGATAATCACAAGGGGAGGTGAAGGGGAGGCGAGGCCTTGCCATCCAGGCCCCCAGAAACCTTTCCGTTCAGGCTCCTGACCGGCTCCCAACCTATGAGGGCAGGGCCTGTGTCACGGCTGCTTCCTCTGTAGGGCAGGGCCCGGCCCCGTGCTGATGCACGGTGTGAATATGTGTTGGATGAAGGAATGAATGACCCTAAAAGGCAGGTATTATCATGCCTCTTGTATACATAAGAAGAGGTTCATAGAGGTGAAAAAACTCACCCAATCTCTCAGAGTCTTGGATCATAGAGTCTGTAAAAGTCAGGATGGGCTAGGTTATGCTGCAGTAACAAACAGCCCTCACCTCATCTGGGGCTTACAACAAGAAAGGTTTATTTTTCCTCAGCTACCTGTCTGTCATGGGTTGTCTGCAGCTTTGGGACCCAGGTAATGGAGCAGCCTCAGCCAGCAACATTGCTGTCCTCACGGCAAAGGGGAGGGTGCCCAGCACAACCACACACAGGCTCTTAGATCTTCCGTTTGAAAGCAACATGCCTCACTCACTTTTACTCTCATTTATTGGACCAAGCACGACATGTGAGTTTAGCTAGTGGAGCTCATTCTTGGTGCTGCGCATTCTATGGGTTTTGACAAATATATAATGCCTTGTATCCTCCCTTATAGTATCATAAAGAATAGTTTTACTGCCCTAAAAATCCTCTGGGCTTCGCCTATAAAAACATCAGAAACTCACTGGGTTGGGAGGAGTCATGGGAGGTGAGGGGAGTTGGAACAAGTAAATTGCAGATACATTGTCACATGTCACGTGAGCACCCAGTTCTAGCCGGTGCCCCTCCCAACCCAGCGACACTGCTGGGGATCTGTCTGCCCTCCTCCCTGCATGCAGCAGGACACAGGATGCTCTCCATACCACCAAGTGGCATGCTGGGAGGAGAGCGGACAGACAGAATGCTGCTTCTGCGCGTGGTCATTTCCCTGGGCCCTGTGGAGCGGGCTGGGTCTTGTCCTCTCTGCCACCCTCACCATCAGCTCCCTCTGGACTCATGTCTGATTCCCATGAGGACGGGGCTGTGAGACAAACTCTGTGAAGTTCTGGGGTGCAAGCACACTCCGAGGAAACCCCTCCTTGGAGGGGAGCACAAAGCAAAATGGGCTCTGGCTCTGTGTGGTACAGGGTATCTGTCCCCCGGCAATGTGGCTCTCTGGGGAAATTTTAAGGGGTGCTCTGCGGAGCTCCAGGTACCACAGTCAGTGACATGGGTGGGGTTTACTTCTCTGGCCTTTCAAAGCCACAGGTTGGTGCAGTCTGGGGACATTTGGTCATATCATCTCCTTAACAAGCAAGCTGGCTTCTCAGGAGTTCTGTCTCCTGGGGCCATGTCCACAGGCAGGTTCCACGACTGGGCCCACCTCAGCAGCTACTCAGCTGACTGAACCAAATCTCTCCCAGGTGTCCTCCTGGGTACCCGGGCCCCAGAGCCCTATCCGGTGAGGCCGCTGGTTCCTGCAGCCTCTACATCGCTCCTCCCTCTCCCAGTTGAGCAGTTTGACCCCGTCCTGCTCCTATGAGCTCTCAGTTCCACATCTGCCATGCCTGATAACTGCCGTAACTTTGCCAAAAGCCATAATACCAAGGATGTTGACTTTCTCTGCTCTCCAAACAAGAGATCCTGTAGTTACCAGGATCTGCCGTCATTAGCAGGCACAGGGGATGATAAACTTTTTTTTCCTTCCTTTCACATAATCAATCACCCAATCCTATCAAATTTGAAACTTAAATAGTATTTCTTCTCTCCAGTCACTCAGATCCTGGCCTAGCTTAGGTTTTAGCATCTTGTCTGAACTATTACAAGGGCCACCTTGCTTCACCAACGTTTGGTTCTCTTTCATTCCATCCTCCTCAGAACGTTCTAGAGCGTTCCAGAACTGTCCAATGGTTGAGAAAGGCCCAGGTCCCT
The DNA here is from genome assembly GCA_004027555.1 of Craseonycteris thonglongyai. Classification (NCBI taxonomy): domain Eukaryota; kingdom Metazoa; phylum Chordata; class Mammalia; order Chiroptera; family Craseonycteridae; genus Craseonycteris; species Craseonycteris thonglongyai. Next base: position 64,995 of record PVKE010002925.1, read on the forward strand.
TTCTTATTTTAGTTTCTGACATACTAAAAACGAGACATGTCAAAGCAGGATGACAAGGTTATAATGAATTTTACAAGTTTACTTTTAACAGGACTAATGCTTTAATTTAAAAAATGCAATACTATCCTGTTGTACTAGTCAAAAGATAATTGTAGAATTAAAAAAATTGGAAAGCCGGGATGGCTCAGTGGGTTAAGCGCTCACTTTGCAGCCCTGGGGACCGAGGATCGAATCCTGGCCCTGGCCCGTGCGGACCCATGTGCTGAACTGGGGAGTTGCCCCAGTTCAGTTCTCACAGGGGCGAGACCCCGGCCCAGTTCCTGTCCTGTGCAGCCCCAAGCCCACCTGTGGAATGAAACTATGTGGAAAAACCAATGATGTGCAACTATGGAGACTGTTCTGGGCCCTCCCCCTTCTCTCTCTCTTTCTCTCTCTTTCTGTCAAAAATAATAAAAATAAATTAAAAAAAAATTAATGTAGTAAATTTTACATTCCAGTGGTATGTCCTGGTAATGAGAGCCATGTTCAAAGTAGTTTCATGCATATCACACATTTTTTCAACCCTGCGGGTATGTCCCTGTGACTAAGTACTAAATCTCATTTGGAGATAACCTCTAACGTCCGACTTTGGATTCCTTGCAGAATCAGAAGTTGGCCAAATGGTCCTTCCGGCTCTGTACAGTGGCACCAAATCAAACTTCAGTGGCTCCAGGGGCTGCCCTGTGACATGGAGTGTCTTAGGCCAGGTGGTCCAGCCACCCGGGTGCACTGTCTTGCGGGAAGCCTCTGGCTGTTCCTGCCTAGAACCCCTGTCTCCGGAACCCCCACCCTGCCCTTGCCTGACTTCCATTCACCCTCTAAGTCCAAGACCAGAGTCATCCCTTCCAGGAACATCCCCACACCTGCTCCTGCAGGCTCCACCTGCGTCCTGTGCCTCTGACTTCTCACCACCTGTGTAGAAGGCCTCGTCTGTGTCTGCTTCCCCCAGTGCTCCGTGAGCCTGGGGGAATGAATGAATGAATGAATGAACGAATGAATGAATGAATGAATCATCCAATACATAAACGTATAAATGAATGCAAGGCCACAGAGCTTCATGCCTTTCCGTCTTCCATTTGCTTTGGGCTGGAAATTTTTGTTTGAGTTGGTGGAACATGGTACAGTTGCAAGCCTGCCGCAGACAAGTTCCCGTCCAAGGTCAAAGTCCACCTACTCTTTTCTGGGGGACATGGTTATGGCGCAGGAGTGTCATCAGAAGGACCACCAGGTGGCGCCAAGTCCCCGCGCTGGAGCGTTACAAGTCGTTTTTCTCCTTTGCAAGGGCCCAGGGAGCCTCTTCCAACAGACAAGGAGCATCCAAGGGCTCGCTCTGAAATCCCAAATCCAGCCCAATGGAGGCAAAGAAGTTTGGTAAAAGCTATGTACATTCAGTCAAAGGGAGAAGTTAGGCCAAGGAACTATTCAGAGTGTTGCCTCAGTTCAGAGTCCTCCCAGGCCGCAAGAGAGGGAGGGGCTGTGTCCTCAAACACACCTGGGACCCTCCTTCACAGAACACACTAGATTTAGGACCCAGGCCCCCGACCTGGCATTACCTGTGTTTGCTGGTTGTTCAAGGGGCAAATGGGTATACTGGCGGGGTCTCCTCTGGGAACAAGCCCCTCATAGCAGCTCTTCAGGAGAATTTCTCAGTCCTTGTGCCTCAATTAACCTCTGAGCCACCTTCTCGTTGGTCATGACTCCCTCGTGAGCAGGTGCAGGCCTCTCCATGTCCTGAGCTATGAGGTGGCCCTTCCTTCCCACCTTGCTCATTCGGGGGACCCATGGGGAAGTGGCGGGCACCCCACTTTGTGGTGGGCCCCTGGTGGAACAAACCCCTCACCCCAGTTTCTTTCTTCCTGGGGTTCCTTTTACTCACAGTCAGCTTGGCCAAGTTTCATACTTACTACTTGGAGCCATAGATGAATTTACTGCAACAGACTGAATATGATGCATATGAGATCTGATGTGGGGCAGACTGGCTTGGTGTTCATTGGTTCTTTGACCACTTCTTCCCCCCATTTGGCCTTGCCTGGACCCATGTGGCCAGGATCACAGCTTTGCCCAACTCCAGGGACCCTGTTTATGGTCTATGTAAATGGCACCCTGTTGACTTGCTCTCCAAGGGCCATTCCATCCCAGCTTGCTAAGAATACACGGCATGGGGAAGCCGGGATGGCTCAGCGGGTTAAGCGCTTTCTTTGCAGCCCCAGGGACTGAGGATCGAATCCTGGCCCGGCCCGTGCGAACCCATATGCTGAACTAGGGTGTGCTTCCCATGTGGGAGGCCCCCAGTTCAGTTCTCGCCCCCAGTTTGGCCCCTGGCTCAAGGGTGCATGCCTCCCATGTGGGAGGCCCCCAGCCCAGCTCCTGCCCTGCACGACCCTGCCCACCTGTGTGGAATGAAACCACGCCGAAAACTGATGACGCACAACTATGGAGACAGCTCTGGGCCCTCCCCCTTCTCTCTGTCTCTCTCTGTCTGCCAAAAACTTATAAAATAAATCTTAAAAAAAAAAAAGAAAAAAAGAATACACGGCACTCACTGGTCATGCTGTCTGGGCAGAAGGTGCTCAGTTCCTTCCCGACAGAAAGCTCTTTCTGACATTGTGGTTACAGCCTCTTCACTTCTAGCTGCAAATACTGTGTTTTACCCGGCAGCCCTTGATGCTGGGCACGCAAAGATTCTTGCCAAGCCTCTCTGTGGCCCGGATGGGACGTGTCCCTGGGTGCTGGTTCAGATACAGCATGCAGCCTTCTGATGGCACCTGAGGCTGCAGCTCACCCAACCCAAACCCCTGGTGGGCAGGCCAGCTTCCCAGAAAGGGCAGGTGCTCGTTTGCCTCCACAGCCAATCTGGCCCAGGCTGGTGCCCGCCGGAGGACAGGACCCTGATCTTTACCATCTCCTTCCCTCTACTGCCCATCCTCTCTCCCCCTCCATTCCACCCTGCTCTTCACAGCTGCCACCAGCTTCTCCCTCTTCGGAATCCCTGGGGCCAGGAAGGCCGGGCAGCAGATTCTCAGGGCTCCTCTGCTCTCTGAGCTCGCAGGAGCCCTACCATGATGGGGTGGGGGTGGGGGGGTTCAGTCAGTCCTACGGGCAGGACAGGATGAGTGGCCCTGGGATCCCACAAGCCCTCAGGGGACTCATGCCCTGACTTCTGCCTCTGAAACAGGGATTTTAGAGTGAGCATGTGAAGTTCCCTCAGTGCCCATGTACTTGGTACAGGCCTCTTAAGCCCCTCAAATCCTCACACTGGTGACAGATTGGCGCTCCCAAGGAGCAAGATGGGGGTGCTGCGGGCCACGCCTGTTCCCCCAGCAAAGCGCCTGGCATACAACAAGCCCCCCAGTGATATTTAGGAGGTAAGTGGGTATAGAAATCAAGGCTGGAGCGATGTAATGATGTCCCCAGGGCTAGAAGCCTCAACGTGTCCAGAAGCAGAACGCTGGGCAGCATCTAGTTAGCAGAAACCGCTGGCCCTGGTTGTCGAAAACCTTTCTTTTCTCGCAATCCTCACCAGTATTTCTCTATGTTAATGATGCCCCAGGGAAATGGAATTCTAAAACGAATTCCGCTCCCTCAAACTTCTGAAGAAGGTTTGAACCTGGCATTGCCAATTTTCTCATTTCTGTTGCAAAACCCCAGCCGCTTTATGCCGAGTGAGCCGAGTGCCGATCTGAAGACCCGCCCTGCCCTCCCCCGCAGTGAATTTTTCTTTCCTCTGGCGGCGGCAGCTACATGCTTCCAAAAGGAGGCAGCTGCTCCATGTCTAGTCCAGCTCCACTTCCGAGCAGCAATGAAAATGGTGAAAGTCTTGAGCTGGATCAAAGCGAAGCTCTGTTTCTATGTGGGCCGCAGAGGCCGCCTGCAGCACGGTGCTTCGGAGAGAAAGAGACTCTCAGGGGAAAGGGAACATTCTGGAACCTTCTAGATTCCCCTGAGAGGCTTCCCGCCCTTCCTGAGGACAGCTCCAGACCTCTGGCAGGGGCCACCTTGTGGTTCTGCCCCAGGCATCTGCTCAGTGCTGCAGGCCTGGACTCTGAGGGGTGGGGTCTCGTGGGGTCTGGATGGATGAGCTGCTCAGTAAACAGTTGATTGAGGGAAGGTGTGGGGCTTCCGTGGCCTAGGTTCATCCTGGTCCTTCTTTGTTATAAACAGAAAAGCGGGCCCCTTCCCTTGCCTTTGGACATTTAGTGCCTGGCACACAGTGGACACCCAGGAAATGTTTGTTGAATGAATGAATTTCATAGTGTGCGTTTATGAGGGTCTAGGGCAGGGGTCTCCGAACTTTTCAGCCCGCGGGCCGCATTAACTATCAAACAGCAGTTTGGGGGCCGACTACACACTCGAGGTCCAAATAAAAAAGAATCAAAACATAGATGTTGTTTTTAATTATTTATTTAATATTATTTTATTCAGATAAAAAGGTCTCCATGGGCCAGATGAGAGGGCCTCACGGGCTGCATCTGGCCCACGGGCCGTAGTTTGGAGACCCCTGGTCTAGGGGATGAGGGAGCAACACCAGAGAACTTGCCCGTACGCCTGTGTTTCCTGAGTGCTTATTTGGGTCAGCCACCTCTTCATGCGGTACCGGAATTACGTCCTGTCACGTCACAAGCAGCCTGTGCGCTGAGAACAGTAATTCTCACACGATTTCAGACATGAGATGGCAGGGACGCTCTGGGACTCCTCAGAGGGCTGGGGGAGGTGACTGAGGTGGGCCACACAGCAAGCCCGTGGGACCCCAGGACCTGGGATGCTGACCATACTGGCCCATAATGGCTCAGCGCAAGTTCCTTTCCGCCTCATCCCTGGCCGTATGTCCTTCAGTCCGGCTTTCCCAGCTGGCTCCAGAAGCCCACGGATGGACGCTGCCAGGAGAGGAGCTGGCGGGGCAGGCAGTGCCCACCAGGTGTCGCTGTAGGCAAGGCGGGAGTTGGGGGGGCCCAGGGAGCAGGCAGTGGGGCTCCTACCTGCATGGAAGTGCATTTCTGTGAGTGCAGTCAAGACGATGTTTCCCTAAACGAGCCTTGGCCCGTGAGGAATTGGTTCGCAGCGCTGGCCTGGGTTCCCTCTGAGTTTCCCTTTTCCTCAGCCCTTGGATGAAGCCCTGGACCTGATCCCTCTTGGGAACTAAGGTGGGGCTCACGCCTGAGATGACCCTAGTAACCCAGGTGCCAACTGACATAAATGTGTTGTTGCTTCAGCCTCGGCCTGTTTCCTCCCTCTCTGGCTGATTCTCAGTGAGAGAACTTCGTAGGGTTCTGCAATAAATGATAATGCAGATAATGTCAGTAATGACAGCAGCAGCTGAGAACCAAATCTTGCTTTCGGCCTCACCGGGCCTGATTCTCACACTGAGGTAGGGCAAGCTCAAGAAGCAGCACCCTGAAACCTGGCATTTGGAGAGGCGGGCTGGCTCCCCATCTTATAAGCAATCCCGAGACATTTCCGCATGAAGCAACAGTGGCCATAGAGAGTTGAGACCGACTTGGGGTACCCACGAGTGAGGGGGAATCTCTGGAGGTCCAGAGGTCAACCCTGCTGTCCAGCCGGTGCATTCTGGGGTTGAGAACAGAAAGCCACAAGCAGGGAAGGAGCAAAGAGGCATGAGGAATATTCTGGAGGCCACGGATAAACTTCCAAGTTTGTGAGTGACAGGTCTGGGAAGAGAGGGACTAGACAGTGTCATTTAGCTCAAACAACTAGGAGGTCATAGGTACCCTTAAGGCAGCTGTTTTAATAAAAACACAGAGGCTGGGATTCTATGAAACAATAATAGAAATCAGAGTGTTTACTCGCTGGTTGCATCCTAGCAACAGCATCTTCTCAACAGGGGTACGTGTTCTAGGACACGAGACCAAATTATATAGGAACACAGTGTTCTAGAATGTCTGCAGGGGTTTGTCAGCCAATTTCCTACTTAAAGGTACTCAGGGGATGGGTAAAAATTACCCCCCTTTTCTCTAAATTTACAGGTAGTTGATAATAGGTGCTGATGACGGAAATAGAACTTAAACGCTTTGCGGGGGTCACCTTCCAGAATTCAGAGTTGACCGGAAGGGGACAGCGTAAGAGCAGGTTCCCAGCAGGGAAAGGGAACTGTGAATTGGACTTTGCCACCTTTTAAATCAAGCATCACGAAATGTCCTTAGGACTTCACAGTGGGGTTGCATGCTCTCCCAAGACAGCCTTGGCAGGGCCTTCCTGTCCTTCGCCATGTGGATACCCCCCCCCCCCACAATCACTGGTGGCTGATTCCACCTGCAACTCATTCTCAGCAGCTTTTAAGGATGCACAGAAAATGGGAGAGGGTATTCTAGAAATTAATACAAAATAGCCTTGGGTGGGGGTCAAGCGCAGGTCTTTTCTCACTGGCTTCTTTGTTTCTATCGTTCTGCTTTTGCTTTGTACTGAGGGGTGGCGGGCACTCACTACTGCGCTTGCTGAGGGCACTTACAGGAGCTACCGCGTGTCATGCTCTCAGCCACTTCATGAGATCTGTGCCTGCTGGTTTCCTTCTCAAAGCGCGACACCTCCAGACACGTGGCTGGGGCTCGGGACGCCAGGAAACCGTGTTCCTCTGACACATACTCGTAGGTGGGCAACCATTTCTGAGTAAAGTCCTTCGCAGAAATTGGAGACAATCGGCATGCTCTGCAGACAGCCGGCGGCATTTCTTTTTATTTATTTGAAGGTGAGAGAGAAGGGGGAGGGCCCAGAGCAGTCTCCATAGTTGTACATCATTAGTTGTGACATGGTTTCATTCCACACAGGTGGATGTAGGGCCACACAGGGTGGGAACGGAACCTGGGGGCCTCCCGCATGGGAGGCCAAAACCTTCTCTGCGAAGTCATCTCGGTGGTTACCAGTTGTGCCGTAGTTTAGCATATGGGGGTGCACAGGCCAAGGAATCGAACCCCAGAACTCACAGTTAGGAGGCAAGCACTCAACCACCTGCTGAGCTATCCCGACATCCCCACTGGAGCATTTATGACCCTGCTCGGGACTTCTCCCCACTCTATGTTAGCCCTCTTGCTTGGGGATGAAGGGGAAACTCAGTAAGAGGTAACTAAGGCAACTAACATGCAAGTAACTCCAACCTGAGTTGCCAATCACTGGGTTAGAATTGCCCGCTGGAAGGTCTTTTCGAACTTGGAAATGAGCTGTGCCAAGCAGACGTCCCGCTGGAGGGGGCCTTGCCCGTGGCCCTGGGGCCTCGAGGCAGGTGCTGTGGGAGAAACACCTGCCTCCTGTCAGGTGCCCTGGGCTCGGATCCCAGCCTGTTGCCCCAGCTGTGTGATCTTAGGCGAGTCACTTCCCACATAGACCCATGTGAGAGTGGATGGCAGTCTATGGCCGCCCTGGACTCTTGTGAGAATAAGAGTTAAAGCTTGTGAGGCACAGGGCTGTCCAGACAGCCCTTGTATTTTGTAAATAATGTACAAACATGATGGTTTCTGCCCTTACTTTTCAGTCCCATGGTGGGGGGTGAGGGGTGTCTTTGTGGATGGTAGAATGTGGGAAGTTAGATGCTGTATCTTGTGATTTATTAAAATCTTTTTATGATGTTACTTTTCAAATACCAAGGAAAATAGAATAAAATAATGATTTTCCATGTGCTCATCACCTGTTAACATATTTGGCCAATCTTTTTTCATCCATCCCCTTTAAACAAGTCAACCTTATGGAGGTATACTTTACATACAAGCAACGCACATAAATGCGCCTTTCAATGAATTTAGACACGTTTGGGGATGCTTGTACATTACCCCAGTCAGACAGTTAGCAGCAGCATCACTTCCAGTCAGCCGTCCATCCCCGTGGTCTCAGGACCTGAGACAGACCCTTGAGGGGACAGGTGTGTCCTCCCAGGGGGAGCTGGGATTACAGGCACAGTCAGGTCTTCTTCTCAGTGAACTTTGATGGTTCCTGCTCCCTTGAGATGTTGCAAACCTTGGGGAGTGACCTCAGTGAGCAGTAAACTCCGCCTTGTCTTCTCGGCAGGCTCTGTGGGTAACGTCTGGGGGCCAGTCCCCCACAAGCCAGTCTTTGATTGTCTAGCTGGGTTTTGAGCTCGTTGGTGTTGCTGTTTCTTTCCTCTGATCTGTGTTTCTCTGACTCTGTCATTTCTCCAGGTGGATTTCAGAGGAGGAAGCATCAGTGGTCACAGGTGGACACCTTGGCATGACTTTCCTTCCATTTGCATCAAATCAGTTGCCTTAGAAGGAAGTCACATGGTTGCCAGGCAGGTGCATGTCTAATTCCTGGGTGTGTTGAATCAAAGCCTCCACTGCCATTTTATGTTTTCCCATGATTGGCCCTAAAATCCAACTAATCTTTTTTTTTTTTTTTTTTTTTTTAATCTTTTCACATTTATAGAGAGAAATTATCTTTTTGTCTTCAGTGCATAGTTATTTCTATTTTACTTTTTGACAGATAGAGAGAGGGACAGAGACAGAGACAGTCAGAGAACCAAACTGTGGGAACTCCGCAGTTCAGCATGTGGGTCCTGCCTGGGCCGGAGCCGGGATTTGATCCTCGGTCCTCGGGGCCTCAAAGCGAGCGCTCAACCCGCTGAGCCGTCCCGGCTTTCCCTTGGGACTCTTTTTAAGATAGAGAGTCTCCTGGCGGTGAATAATTACATACTGGTGGATATTTCGGTGGTTTAAACACTTCTTATTTCATAATTCTAGGTATCTGGTTAGTGTAATGGGCATTTTTATTCACATATATAATAAAAACCCAAGTCTTCGCAAGAATTAAGTGTGGTATTGAAGTCAGCGTATAATTACTGGCTATGATAGCACCAGCGATGCCACCCCCGCTAAGCTCCTGTCTTAGCTTGGTTGCCCCTGATGCTGGGGAAGAAACGGTGCAGAAGAGCACGTGTGGATTTGAAGCCAGACAGGCCCGTGTTCAAGTGCTGGCTGAGTCGCTCTGTAGGTGTGGTGTAGGTCAAGGCCGTGACCTCCCTGACCCTTGGGTTCCTCCGATGTAATAAAACATTTGTATCTGCTAGGATTGTCAGGAGGACGTTTGCTCAACCGAAGTGGAGGTCCTTGGAGATTTTTAAAGTTATCCTATCAAATGACACCGCCAGGGGCTTGGATGTCTTTCTTCCACCAGTATTATCCCATAATGTACAAAGCTGACCAGATTCTTCAAAACAGAAGGAAGGGCATTTGTTCATTAGAAAAAATACCACAATGGGGAAAAGTAGGTGGAATCTGGACATGGGTCATTCCTGTTCCCTAAAATGAGAGAATGTGTCTTCGATCAACAGGCAGGGCACAGCCAGGGCATAACCGGGGTTGACGTGGGAGGGAGCCATGTGGATTTAGCCAAAGGAGGAGCTGGGCAGAGGAGCTCAGAACGGCGGGTAAGGGGACATATTGCCCCAGGGAGGGGACTCTGATGTAGGGGCGCACCCTGCCGTCCTGTCTCTTGGAAGGGCTAGCGGGTCAGGCTGCTGCTCCCCAACATTGCTGCTCCCCAACACTGCTGCTCCCCAACGCTGCTGCTTCTCCCTGGACTCTGAGTTCCCTCAGCACCCACCCCAGTGTCCTCAGTGCACCCCTGCAGCATAACACAGCTGTGTGGGGATCAAAGGCTCAGCCTCCAACATGGGGGTCTTGGCGGGGGAGGGGGGACAAATATTAGAACCCTCATGTATATTCATTTTTCCTCTTGTCCCATCCGTCTATTTTTGGTTTACTGGTTACAGTGTATACAACATGGCAGTTTAATTATCTTACCACTTATAAACAATTTATAAAAGAGAAAGGTGCGTTTATTTAGGACGCCTACTCTAGGTACAAAAATAAACCAACGGGACAAAATGTAGGTCGGGAGACAGATCAGGCAAACAGAGAAACGTGACTTATGAGAAAACAAGGCAGGTGTGTGGACCAGTGGGGAAATGGACTTTTCGATAGTGGTGCCGAGATGAAACTAACCATATGGGAAGAAAATGAAATAGAAATCCTTCCTCATGCCATTTACAAAAACCAATTCCAGACGGATTAAAGACCTAGCTATGAAAGTCAAAATGAAAACCCTTGAAGAAGATAATAATTATCTTCATGAGCTGTAGTTAAGGAAAAAGTTCTTAAACAAGATACAAAGAAGTACAGATCCTAAAGATAAACATACATAAATCTAATACCACTGAATTTAAGAATTTTTGTTCCTTACAGAGACATGAAAAGAATTCACACATGTGTCCATCGCTGCTGGAAATGTACATTGGCACAAGTACTTGGAAAAATGATTTGGCGTTACCTGGTAAAGCTGGAGATGCCTATACCTGAGAATCCAGCATAGCTGGACTCCCAGGAGTTTATCCCAGAGGACATCTTATCAAGGACGCTCACAGGAATGTTGTTCTTATGGCATAAAACTGGACACAGTCCAGTGTTCAATGGCAGGAAGAGAGAGCAATAGCTTCCTGGTGCGTTTATGCGATAGAGTGCTCTACAGAAGCAAAAACAATGCATTACAAGTATGTGTGTTAAGAAGGATAGGTTTCAGGGGACACTGGGATGGCTGAGCAGGTTAAGCACTCACCTTGCAGTCCCAGAGTTCGAGGATCAAGTCCTGGCCTGTGCAGACCCATATGCTGAATTGGGGTGTGCTTCCCACGCAGGAGACCCCCAGCTCAGTTTTTACTAGAGCAAGCTTCTCATGTGCGAAGCCCCCAGTTCAGTGCCCAGCTCATGGGGGGTGTGCCTCCCATGCGGGACGCACCCAGTTCGGTTCTCAACCCCCGGTTTAGCCCCTGGCTGAAGGGAGCATGCCTCCCATGTGGGAGGCCTGCAGCCCACTTCCTGCCCTGTGTGACCCCTGCCCACCTGTGTGGAATGAAACTAGGTTGAGAGCTGATGACGTACAACTATGGAGACGGCTCTGGGTCCTCCCCCTTCTCTCAGTCTCTCTGTCCCTGTCAAAAACAATAAAATAAATCGTTTATGTCTTCTATATCTACTCAATAAAAACAATGGTTCCAACACTTTGGGTTTACGAGGGAGCACAGCTGTGGTGTTTTCACGGGGAGCCCTGCCTTCACCTGCGTGCTGCTCTGTGAGCTTACAATTGCTCACCAGGCTCTCCTACTTGCAGTCCCGACTCCTGCTCAGTGTTTGGGGTACACCAGGCCGCTGGAGCGGTGCCATGGACCACACAAGGAGGGAGGCAGAGAGTGGGCTCTCTGCGAGAGCACCCTGCACTTTCACGGTGGCCTCGGAGGCGGGGGCTTGTCTAGGTCCTTCTGGAGCCCACCTGGACCGTTTTGTCCAAGAGCAGCTAAGCCCGGCCAATGCCAGGCCCTGCTTGGCCCTGGGAGATGCCTCATCTGACAGATCAACCACCAGATACCAAGCGTTGTGAGGAGGAGACGAGCGTGGAATACAGAAAGCGGATGCACCCTCATTCTGCCTTCCCTATGGTTGTCAAGGTTACCAGAGCCTCGTGTTTCTTAGTAACCGCTCCTCCCAAAATAGCCTCCATTGGTGCCAGGCAGCACACTGCGTCCTGCACCATGATCCTCTTACACTGTTCTGAGAAGACGAGAAGGCCCCTTACGTGGAATGCGCTCACCCGGAGCACGCACAACCGCCCCCATCTCGTCCTCCCTGGGTGAAGGGTCATATAACACCCATTTCTCAGAAGACAGGAGTTTGGAGAGGAGACCATGGGGGCGTGAGGGGTGAGGAAGGACCTGCTCCGTGGCCTTGAGCCAGGGGGCTGGGAGGAGGTCCGCGAAGGTGCAGCTTTCCTCCTGTGGATGGGCTGCCCTCTGCAAGCAGGGCGTTTAGTAGACCTCATGCCCTCTGCAAGCAGGGCGTTTAGTAGACCTCATGCCCTCTGCAAGCAGGGCGTTTAGTAGACCTCATGCCCTCTGCAAGCAGGGCGTTTAGTAGACCTCATGCCCTCTGCAAGCAGGGCGTTTAGTAGACCTCATGCCCTCTGCAAGCAGGGCGTTTAGTAGACCTCATGCCCTCTGCAAGCAGGGCGTTTAGTAGATCTCATGCCCTCTGCAAGCAGGGCGT
>PVKE010002926.1:0-77092 GCA_004027555.1 Craseonycteris thonglongyai
AGACATGTCATAGTCCCCAATTAGAGAACACAGATTAGGAACAGACAGATGATTGAACCACGTTCATAGGGGGTCCAGTGGGTTGGAGCTGCAATGGCGAGGAGGAAGGACAGGATGAGAGAGACAATCTCAATGGCTGCCAAAAACCAGGGTGGGCAGATAGTGGTAGCAGGCATCAGACCGTCTGGGGGGACAGGTCCGTTGGTTCAGGGACTGGTGAGGGGGCTGGACCCTCACCATCAGTTTGGCAGGAGAGTTTCAACCTGGTTGGGTTTAAGGGGTGGGATGACCAATTTCCCTGGTCAGGAGCCAGTTTCAGGCGAGAGACGTGATACCAGGAAGGGTGGCCCAAGAGTTTGGCAGCGGTGGGGGGTGGTGAGGACAACAGTGTGTGGTCCTGTCCACCAGGGTTTCAGAGAGCAGTGTTGAGTTCTTTGAGAAAAAACACTGTCCCCGGGTTGCAGGGGAAGAGAGGAGGAGTTGGGGCCACTGACTGCTGGCAGGTGGCGGTCAGTGCGTTCCCTGAGGAGGTGATGGAGCAAAGACAGGTAAGGGAGGTAGAAAGCCAAAATGAGGGGCTGAACCGGGAGGTCGTGGTTAACGAGGAAGGGCCAACCATAGAGCAGTTCGAAAGGGCTGAGGCCAGTGGGGGCCCGGGGAGCTGCCCGAATCCTGGTCAGAGCCAAGGGAAGGAGATTGGGCCAAGAGGTCCGGAGCTCTAGCTAGAGCTTAGTCAAATGATCTTTTAGGATCCCCTTAGTTCGCTCCACCTTAACGGAAGATTGGGAGTGGTAGGGGGTGTGCAGTTTCCAGGTGATTCGGAAGCCTTCCGAGACCTGTTGTACAACCTGAGCAGTGAAGGCCGGGCTGTTGTCCGACTAGATAGAAGCTGGGAGGCCAAATCGAGGGATGATTTGTTCTAGGAGGATGGTTGTCACCATATCTGCAGTTTCCTTAGTGGAAGGAAAGGCCTTGATCCAACCTGAAAAGGTATCAACCATAGTGAACCAGTATTGAAAATGTCTGACTTGGCACGTGGGTGAAGTCAGTTTGCCAGTCCTCGCCAGGCTGATGTCTGCGCATCTGATGAGTAGGGGTCCCGGCTGAGTAGGTGGGGCAGGCCGTATGGGCCTTTTGGATTAGCATCCCTTAGTCCTGGAAAGTGAAAGAGAGGGTCCAGAAAGCAGAACATTGCCTTCGGAACAATGTGTAAGGAGTTGTGGACATCAATAGGAGGGTTTCAGCTGGTGCCTGTGGAAGAGCAATTTTATTACCTATGAAGATCCAGCCCTTATCTGCCATATGGCTATTATGCCGTAACAAGGTGGCTGTTTCGTCGGGGGAGTAGGCAGGCTGAGTAGGGGTGGTCAGGAAAGGTATGGGGGCAGGGAAAGGACCCGAGGTGAGGGAGCGGGCCACGGAATCGGCCCGTGAGTTGCCTGTGCCACCGGGTCCCCAGAGGACTGGTGCCCCCTGCAATGGATAATTGCCATTTTGGAGGGTAGCTGGAGGGCTTCAAGGAGTTTAGAGAGAAGGGTGGCTTTTTGAGAGGTGGTACCCTCAGGCAGGGGGTTGGCCTCACGTGTGGAAGAGGCGCTAACCACTGTGCAGGCCGCCCTGCTATGGCCCAGGGCCGAGCAGGGAACTGCTGTCCACAAAAAAAGTGAGGTCAGGGTGTTCCAGGGGGCAGTCAAAGAGCCCCTGGTCAGGGGGAGCTCAGGGCCTCAATGGCCTGAGGGCAGGAGTGTGAAGAGTGGGATAGGTGGGCAGCGGCTGGCAAGAGGGAAGCCGGGTGAAAGGGAAGGGAAGGATATAGGGAGATGGTAGGATCTTCGATGAACAGGAGATGGAATTCCTGGAGCCTGGAGGGACCTGAGAGGGAGAGACATTTCTGTCCCAAAAGGTCCATCAACCTGTAGGAGTAAAATACTGAGATAGGCAGAGCCAGGGTGAGTGTTAAAGCTTCGTTGGTAAGCTCGGCTGCAGCCGCCAAAGCCCCAGAGACAGGGCTGCCATCCCCTGACTGTGGGGTCCGGCTGTTGGGAGAGGTAGGCCAGTGGCCGATGTGAAGGGCCCAGGGTTGGGCCAGGAGGCCGGTGGCTATGCCATGGCATTCATCTGTGAACAGATGAAAAGGACGATCGGGGTTAGGTAGCGAAAGGGGAGGGGACGAGACCAAGGCATCCCTGAGAGCTGTGATAGCTCGGCGGACATCGGAGGGGGAAATGGGTGGTCCTGAGGGTGCGTCGTCCTTGGCTGCAAGGTAGAGTGGTCTGGCGAGAAGGGAAAAGTTGGGAACCCAATGGTGGAAGAACCCAACCAGCCCCAGAAAAGAAAGAATCTGATCTGCCGTTTCTGGCGGTTGAAGCTCTCGGCTGGCCTGAGTGCGATTTTTGGATGTCGGGGTGAGACAGATGCCTAGATATGTGACGGAGGCAGAGGACAGTTGGGCCTTGGCTGGAGAGACTCGATAGCTGTGTGAACCCAGATAATTAAGGAGAGAGGCAGTGTGTGTTGGGGATGCATTCAGAGAAGGGCTGCATAGAAGGAGGTTGTCCACATATTGAAGTAGAGAGCTTGGACTCAGGGGGCAGGAGGTGAGATCCCGGGCCAGGGCCTGCCCAAACAAACGTGGGCTGTCCCAAAAGCCCTGGGGAAGAACTGTCCATGTCAGCTGCTGAGCTGCATGGGTGTCTGGGTCCTCCCAGGTGAAGGCAAAGAGGAAGTAAGAATCCGGTTGTAGGGGGACTGTGAAGAAAGCGTCCTTAAGATCCAGGACAGTGAAATGAGTAGTTGATGGGGGAATATGGGAAAGAAGAGTACAGGGGTTAGGGACTACTGGATGAAGGGTGACCACAGCCTCATTAATGAGGTGGAGGTCTTGAACCAGGCGGTAGTCACTTGAGGACTTGCAGACTGGCAGGATGGGGGTGTTGCAGGGGGAGTCAGTGGGGATAAGGAGGCCTTGGCCAAGGAGCCGGGAAATGATAGGTTTAAGTCCCCTGCGGTGGACCTCAGAAATGGGAAATTGAGGACGAGAGAGAAATCAGGTGGGGTCTTTTAGCCGGATGCGGACGGACTGGTGGTGGGTAGCAATGATAGGTTTGGAGGTGCCCCAGACCTCTGGGTCTACTTTGTCTGGGGGCAGCGGAGGATAAGGGGTTTGGGAGGTAACAGGTCCAGTTGTAGACTGAATGAGGGGGAGGAGGAAGTGAGAAGAGGAAGCTTTGGGGGAGAGCTGGAGCGTGGCTCCCAGGCAGTGGAGAATGTCCCTGCTGAGGAGGGGGACAGGACAGGAGGGTATGACCAGAAAGGAGGGGATGGCCCTCTAAAGAGCAGGAGAGGGGAGAGAGGGCGTCCCATCGATACCCATGATGGAGACCTGGGAAGGGAGGAGAGGCCCGGAAGAAGTAGGCAGAACAGAGTAGGCAGCCCCCGTGTCCACCAGAAAGGAGATGGACTTACCCGCTACCTGCAGCATTACCCTGGGCTCGGCAAGGGTGATGGGGTCCTCGAGTCTGGGCATCGTCAGTTGTCGGCCAGCCCCAGGAGTTCGAGCGAAGCCATCGCCTGGTCTGCCTGCCCCCACGTAGAGTCGTGGAGGGAGGGGCGGCCAGGGGCAGTCGCTTTTCCAGTGGCCCGGTTGCTTGCAAGCAGGGCAAGGCTTGGTGGGCGGCCTGGGGCAGGGGCACTGACGGGACCAGTGGCCTTCCTTGCCACATTTGAAACAGGCTGCAGGACAAGCGCTGCGCCTGTGGAGGTTTCCCCTGGTTCCATCCGCTGGAACCAGCCGGCCTCAGGGCAGCCGCTAGGGCTTGGGTTTGGAGCGCCACCTTCTGTTGCATCCGAGCCTGCCGGCGGGATTCGGCCACTTCATCCCGGGAGGAAACATTTTAAATGCCATAGTTACCAGGTCTCGGGCAGAGGCCTGGGGTCCCTGTTTTGCCCGTTTAATATCAGGGGCAGATTGAGTGCTAAAATAGGTAGCCAGTACCGTGGCCCCTGCAGGGGCAACCGGGTGCAGGCGGGTATAGAGGGTTAGAGCCTCAGTGAGGCGGTTAAGAAAGACTGCCGGATTTCTGTCCAGGCCTTGAGTCATTTATTGGTTATTTCAGGCGGCGGTGATGGCAGCGGCAGGCAGGTGGGGAGGTCCGGCCTCCCCGGAGTCGCCATCTTTACACGAAGGGAGGGGGGCTTCCCTAAGGCAGGAACCACCATCTTTAACAAAGGGGAGTTAGAGGAACTAACTCAAGGGAGGGGAGGGAGTAGTGGGTCCAGAGGGGACCGGTGGAGCAGGCTGGGTTGGCCCAAAGTATGGAGGAGGAATGGGCGAGTCAGGTCTGAGAGGAGGGAAAGTGAGAGTTTCTGGGGGTTCGGAGAGCAGTGAGGGGTCGGAGTTCAGGGAGGGGTTGGTTGAGAGAGGCAGAGGGAAGGATGGGGAGAAGGACAGGAGCGCAAATCCCTTTGTCATTAAAAGTGCCTGAACATAAGGAACCGCCGAACATTTGCTCATCCTGCACCTTTAATTATTCGAGATCAGTGGGGCTGTTGAAAGCAAAAGTCCTCTCGGGGGGCCAAATGGACTGATTATCCAGAGGATATTAAGGCCAAGCCTGAGTAGAGAGAAACAGGAGCCGTTTACAGCAGAGTTCCTCGGAGAGTCCGAGATTGGCAGGATTAGTGAGGAGACACCCCAGGGGCGTCTTCGGGTCAGATTTGGACTCGGTGTTCCCCATGGCCAACCGGTCTCAGAGTGGTGAGAGAGAGAGATAGGCGTCCCTAATCCCTGGTCTCTGGCCACAGACGGAAACGGAGAGGTGCCTCAGACTTGTGAGTTCACCTCGCCGAGAGGACAAACGGATGATCTGGACGTCTCCAGAGTATCCGGCGTCCGGAAGGACAACGGGGAGTCCCGGACGCAGCTGCGGTTAAACGGACAAGGACCCCAAACGGCTGAGACTGGTAGGCCAGGGGAAGGAGGGACTTACCCACGATGGCCGGATTGGGTGCATGGTCGAAGGTCCCTGGGCTTTCCCAGAAGGGAGAGGAGCAGCTCATGCCGTCACCCGCGGAGTCTATCTCCTCCCGGGTTTCGGCACCAAATGTAAGGAAGCGATTTAAGGAAGCGACACGGGAGATCGAGTGGCTAATCAAATGCGAGCCTTTATTGCGGGGTGGGGGGGAGGCTCCCGGGTGACATTCTTCAATCCGAAGAATGCGCGCATGGGGAAGGGAGTGAGTGGGTTATATAGGGCTCTGGGGTTGGGGAGAGGTGGATCAGGTGGCCAACGGAAGTCCCGCTTTTGAAAGTTCCCAGGCAGGTTACAGCCACTTAGAAAGTCCCCTTTGCCACATCCTATTTGCCCAGGTTCCCGAGGCCCACCGACCTTACACTTGGGTACCAGCATTTTATTTCCAGCTCTTTAATTCTAGGGTTTGAATTTAAAGTCATGGCCCATGTGTAACTATGCCCCTTAAACCCAGCCTGGCCAGAGTATCTAATTTCCTATAGTGCTTAATTTAGGAATGGGCCCCTAACTTGAGCTGAGCAATCAGAGGCTTCTCTGAGATGCTCTCTCTATTTTTTAAGATTTATTTTATTGTTTTTGACAGAGACAGAGAAAAGGGGGAGGGCACAAAGCAGTCTCCATAACTGTATGTCATCAGTTTTCAACAGTTTCATTCCACACAGATGGGGGGGTGGTGCAGGGCAGGAACCAGGCGGGGGTCTCCCGCATGGGAAGCACGCCGAACTGGGGGCTCCTACATGGGAAACTTGCCCTAGTGAGAACAATCTGGGGGCCACACCACAGTTCAGCATATGGGTCCACATGGGCTGGGATTTGATCCTCAGACCCTGGGGCTGCAAAGTAAGCATTCAACCCGCTGAGCCATCCTGGCTTCTCCAGGCTCTGAGACTCTCACCAGTGATATCAGAAACTGATGTCTTTCTGCTGGGATCTGTCTGTCTGGGCCTGCGGCATCTTCCCTAAGAGAGAGATGGTGCCATGAGATTTCTGGAGCATGCGTGCCTAAAGCCAGCTATATCCTGGACTTCTGTTTCGTGAGCCTATGAATTTCTATATTTTTACCCACTTGTAGTGGTTTGGGTTGGGTTTCTGTCATTTACAAATAAAAGTCTTAATAATACAAATAGAAAGAGGTATAAGTTAGTTGGAGGAAATAATAAATATAAAAGCAGAAATTAATGATCAAGAAAATAAAGACATAATAGAAAGGATCAGCAAAGCCTAGAAGTGGTCCTTTAAAAAGATTAATAAAACTAATAAATTTTTGGAAAAGACTGATTTAACAAAAATAGAAGCCCAAAGAAACCATATTAGAGTAAAAGAGTACACTTGAATATAGATAAAAGAGATTAAAAACATGCCTACCAATTTGAAAATTTAGATGAAGTGCACAAACGCTACAACAATGTAAATGACCAAAACTGACTGAAAAACTAGAAAATCTGAATGTTTCTGTTACCATGAAAGAAATTGAATCAGTGCTTTATAATTTTTCTCAACAAAACAAAACAAAACCCACAAAAAACAGAAACAAACAAACAAAAAACCCACGTCCAGGTTTTTAGGTAAACTCTACCAAATGTTCAAGGATATTTACAACAATAAACACTTACAGAAAAGCCAGTATCACAGATGAAAATAGATGTGAAGATCTTAAACAAAATATATCATTTTTAATTTGAGTGTATAAAACATATATATTATAAATATATGTATGTATATTTATAAACATATTAACAAAGTTGAATTTATTATAATTATAAAAAATTAATGAGTTGTATTTTACAATACTAGCAGAATGAATGAGGAAAAAATCATATTACGATCTCCTAGATACAGAAGAAATTCAATTTCAACAACCATTTTGAATTCTAATGTCACCTCAATGAGGCCTTCCAGTCTCTGTATTAAATCTGTAATCCTCAGTACTCTGCAATTCCTCTTGCTTTCCTTATTCTCGTAGATATGTTATGTTAAGCTATTTTTTTTAAAAGATTTATTTTATTGATTTTTTGACAGAGAGAAACAGAGACAGAGAGAGAGACAGAGAGAAGGGGGAGGGCCCAGAGCAGTCTCCATAGTTGACATTAGTTTTCCATATAGTTTCACTCCACAGGTGGGCACAGGGCTGCGCAGGGCAGGAACTGGGCTGGGAGCCTCCCACATAGGTCCCGGCAAGAACTGAACTAGGGGCACTCCCCAGTTCAGCATGTGGGTCTGCATGGGCCGGGGCCAGGATTCGATCCTCGGTCCCCGGGGCTTCAAAGCTAGTGCTTAACCCACTGAGCCATCCCAGCTTTCCCATTAATCTATTTTTTGTGTCTTCTTAAAAGTTTTTAAAAAGTATGGTAAAAATAAAAACAAAAATTACCACTTTAATGATCTTTCAGTGACATTAAATACATTCACAATGCTGTGCAACTATCACCATTATTCCCAAAAGTGTTTCATCACTACCAACAGAAACTCTGTATCAGTTAAGCAATAGCTCCCCATTGCCCTAGATATAGCCAATCTGCCACTATGAGTTTACTAACATATAATTTACTTGCTTTGTTTATGGTCAGTTCACTCGGAACTGTGTTCCGAGGGCAAGAATTGTTGGCTGTCCATTGTAGGATTCACAGCACTCATAACAGTATCTGATTTATTATTTCCTGAAGAAGGGTAAGGAGGGAAGGGAGGGGAGGAAAAAGAAGGAAGGACTTTTAGCAAAGTAGAGCGAGAAGGAAACTTTCTTGGTCCAATAAAAGGAATATATAAAAATCTAACTCATCAAAGAGTATTGGATGGTCATAGTCAAATAACCCTAGTAGGATTTAGCTAAAATTTTTGGGAAAATACAATAGCTGTTAGAGCATCTAACTCTACAAGCATCTCATTTTTATAAAGATAATTTGATGACCTAATTCTGACTTGTTTCATAAATGCCAGCAACATGAATATCCTAAAGCCATTCATGTAGGCTGTACACACTTGTAAAGGTAAAAGGGGAATGATCCCCTTCTTTCTTTCCATGCATCAAGAAGCAAGGCATGGCTGTGTTCTTTAACTCATTGTAAAGCAAGCATCATACTCAGTGGTGAGATAGTAAAGACATTCCTTTAAAAACAAAAAATATGTAAATATTTTATTTTTGTTTTACTTCAGAAATTTGTAAAGGTAAACAATATTTCATTTAATGATTCAAACATATATGATAAGAGAAAGAAGAAATGATAAATGCAAAATTAAGGATCTTGGTTTCCTCTGAAATGAAAGGGAAGGGGACCGACTGGAGCATCACATCTGGTCTTCTAATAGCAATAACAATGTTCTTTTTCTCAAACTGTGTGCTGGAAATGTGGGAAGTCAACATCCTTTTGTATCTACTCAGTATTAAAAAAAAAATGTTAAAAAAATTCTAAACCATACTAGTTAGTAAAAAAAGCAAGTCAGACAAATATATTCAGTATGGTTTTATTAATATAAAATTCAAAATCAGGCAAAACTAAGTGATTATTTGTATGCATAACTCCTACATGGCAAAACTATAATGAAAAGCAAGAGTGACTAACACAAAATGTAGAACTTCAGTTACCTTTGGGGAAAGTGAGGCTAATGAAACAGAATGGCTTGTTGGGCTTTGAAAGTATTGGTGATGTTCCTTTCTTAAGCGATTTGTAGGTGTCAATTTTACTATTCTCTAAACCACGCATATACTTTATGTAACTTCTTTGATAAGTGTGAAAGTTAATAATAAACTGATTTTGATGGGTAACTTAAGCTCAGGTGTTATCCTAGATAAATTTCATCACCTGTCAACATTTTTCTAAGCACATTCCTTTTTAGAGGAGGTAAGTGTTTGTCACTTGCTGATTTTCCTAAGTCTTTATGTTTTTAGGACATACCAGCTAACTATGAGCAACATTTTTTAACTAAAAAGGAAAGCCTTTCAGTTAACACACAACCAGGGACTGCATTACTACAGTCCTTCAAAATTTAGGGGATGCTGGGATGGCACAGCAGTTCAAGTGCTTGTCTTGCAACCCTGGGGTCCGAGGATTGAATCCTGACCCCAGCCTGTGTGGATCCATTTGCTGAACTGGGTGTGTCCCAGTTCGGTTCTCACTGGGGCAAGCCTCCTATGTAGGGGGCCCCCACCAGTTCTTGCACTGCGTAGCCCCACACCTGTGGAATGAAATTATGTAGAAAACTAATGATGTGCAACTATGGCGACTGCTCTGAGCCCTCCCCCTTCTCTTTGTCTCTCTCTCTGTTAAAAACAATAAAAAAACAAAATTTTTTAGAGTATTTTTATGTAGAGTACCCATATACTTCCTCCCTCTCTCCACTGCAGTTTGCCCAGTTATTATTAGCACATCGTTATTTAACTAAAGTTTCTACTTAACACTTAGGGTTCATTCTTTGTTATGGTTTTGACAAGTGCATGATGACATGTATCCACCATTACAGTACCATACAGAATAGCTTCTCTGCTCTAAAAATATCCTGTCTCTACCTGTTCATCCCTCCCCTATCACACCCAAATGCTTGGCAACCTTAATCTTTATACTGTTTCTCTAGTTTTGCCTTTTCCAGCACATCTTATAATTGGGATCATGCCTTTTTGACCAACTTCTTTAGCAACATGTATTTAAAGTTCCTCCATGTCTTTTTGTGGCTTAATTGTGCATTTCTTTTTATTGCCAAACAATAGAAAGCCTTGTATCATCATCATCATCTTCATCATCCACTACATGCCAGGAATTATTCTAAGTGCTTTATATATATTAACTTATTTAATCATTACAATTTCATAAAGTACCGTATTTTCCGGTGTATAAGACGACCGGGCGTATAAGACGACCCCCTAATTTTACAGTTAAAACATAGATTTAGGCCTATATTCGCTGTATAAGACTACAGCCTCGGAAGTGGGGGGTAGTCTTATACAGCGAATATAGGCCTAAACCTATGTTTTAACTGTAAAATTATGGGGTCGTCTTATACGCCCGGTCATCTTATATGCTGGAAAATATGGTAGGTACTAGTAAAATCTCCATTTTACAGACGAAACAGAGGAGACATTTTATAAACGAAACAAAATAGAGATCTTAAATAACTTGCCCAAAGTGATGGAACAGGATTTGAGCTCAAGCAAGTACTTTGGCTCTAGAGTTCATGCCCTTAACCACTATATTATACTGCTTCATATAAAAATGTCTAAAATAATTTTCAGCACCTAGTCTTTTATCAATTCACAGTGCCATACTCCCCAACTCTGCCTCCTTGAAGAGATCTTATAGTTACCTTGTATGTTAATAAATTTAGTTATCTAAATAGCGAAACATTTTCAACAAGCTCATTATTCCATAAGATGATTAATAATTATTAAATACTACTGAATAGTTACAGCTTTTTGAGTCTTTGCCGTATGCTACACACTACTAAGTACTTTTCATACGTACCATCTTAATTCTTAGGACAGTACTTTGAGAAGGTGCAACTGTTATCTCTCAGGAAACTGAGACTTAAAGAAGTTAAATAACTGGCTGAAGGTCATAGAGCTAAGATCTGGGCCTAGAGCCCTGTTGGCGTTACTCTGAAATTTGCTCTTAAAACAACTACAGTTCTTAATTGCTTCTAATATTATCTTTCAGTTGATAGCTTCAGATTAGCATATTTCTAAAATAACCTGAACAAATATGCATATGTAAGGACGTTATCTTTCTGTGTATGTTTATGGAATTATGGCAGTATTGTTGTAGTATGATAGTCATGTGTCCTATGATGATATTTTGGTTATTGACAAACTACATATATACATGTGGTCCCATGAGATTTTAATGGAGCTGAAGAATTCCTATCACTGTAGCTGTCATAGGTCGTAGAGGAACACATTACTGTTGGTATAAATACACCAACTGTGCTGCCAGTCATACAGAAGTATAGCACAATTAGGTACAGTACATAATACTTGATGATAATGACTGTCACTGGTTTATGTATTTATTATACAGTAGACTTTCCATTAACCAGAACAAAATGTTGCCGGTTGCTTGAGTTCTGATGAATGGAGTCTACTTACATTTATCTGGCATCTACCACACCCCATGGTGCTGGTTAACTAAGAATCTACTGTACTGTACTTTTCATTATTTAGCACTCTATTTACATATTATAAAAAGGTGTGCTGTGTTACACTGGCAGCAGCCTCATACATCTTGTGCTTACCGTGTCTCTTGAGTGCATCATTTTCTTTTGTGCTTCATTAATCTCATGTTGTAGATGCTGTACAGGTTTGTAGCCTAGGAGTAATAGGCATTATCATAGCCTAGGTGTACAGTAGGCTATACCATGTAGAGGTTTATGTAAGTGCACTTTCACAATGCTTGCTCAATGACAGAATTGCCTAGTGATGCTTTTCTCAGAACATATCTGTTGGCACATTGCTATAAGTTGTTTGGAGAAATGATTAAATCACCTAAGGTATATCCATGTTAAAGAACACTGCTGCAGTTTTAAAAATGTGTATATCTATATGTGTTTCTATGGAAGATCTTCAAGACAGAAGAAAGTATATGTAGAATGATATATAAAATTAAGTTTCATTTATGTAAAGAAGCTGAAACCAAACTAAAGATGATCAAATGTGTAATGAGTAGAAGACTGTGGTGTTTACATTCAAAACTCTTAGCAGTGGTTCTCTTTGTAGAGGTAGGTAAGTGGAATGGGGAGTGAGTAAAGGGGACTTTTACTTTATAATCTATATAATTTTCTGTTGGAATTTATTTTTCAACATGGAGATATTCATGTACAGGTTGTCTAAAAATATTAACACTTTAAAGCACAAAATGGTTATACATAGTCTGGTTACCACAGTGTAAAAATGTACAAAGTCAGAAGTAAGCTTTGAGAAAAATAGCTGGCCCTTTAACTTCATGGTCCCCCCACCTTTAATTAGGTAATGCACTTTAATGTATAAATAAGTGAACAGAATCACACCAAGGAAAATCTGCACATCTATTTTATTTCCATTAGAAAAATATTAGCTATATAAAATTTGGTCCACTTTTTTCTACTTTACCTCTACCATTCAAACTTAAATCTTTAATTTTACTCAAGTACAAGCAGAATCCTATATCTGGCATGAGAATGAAATATTTCACACCATTGAATTAACAGGGTTTAACTTGAGTTAGGTGTATTCTTTATTATTTCTCAGGAACAGTAACTCATCTTGCCTGCATGTTATTTGCCTTTACTTTGATTTATTTGAGTAACTATGCGATGCAAAGTGTGTCTCTTTTCTCTCATCTAGTAATGAGTGTATATAAGTGTACTTTATACCATCAGTAACCAGGTTCATCATTTAATTTTTAATTCATGTTCAATTCCCCTTATATGCATTTCCATAATACTTCAGATATTTTAGTCATTCGTACACTTTCCAACACTGATTATAAAATTAAGAAGTTAATTTAAAAACATTATGGATATTCCAACTGAATCACAGCAGCCCCTTACAGTCATGCAGTGGTGAAAGGACCCTGGACAGCGACTGCTTCAATTTCAACACGGCCTCCCTGCAAGGAAAACAATGACGCAATGTTTTGATCATTTTTTATAAATTAAGAGAGCTCCATAACACCTACTAAAAACATACAAACTAACAGCAATACAGCATTTTTTAACATTAAACTTTTCAAAGAAGGAAAGGAGAGGGAAACATTTACTGAGCAGCTGTGACATGCCAGGTGACCATGCTGATCAAGTTCACATACATTAGCTTATGCGATTCTCACAGCAGCTCTAGTAGACAGGAGCTCTCTCCTCAAGGGACCAGGACACTGAAGCTTAGAAATGTTGTTTAACCTGTCTCAGCACACAAAGCTAAAGGCAGAGGTTCGAACTCACATCTTGTGATTTCAAGTTCAGAGCTCCTTCTACTAAACCCAACACCTTAAGTTTGAGGAAACCGATCATTCCAAGAAACAACCACTTAAAGCAATAAAAATGCCCCTCACAAACCTGTCTCAATTTACAGTCTCTAAGTAACACTAAAACAAGATAGCTGCTATTTTATGCTTTCTCACAGTTGAAGTACTGATTCTGTTGTGTTCATGTGTGACCTTAATTTTTAATTTTCTAAATTTTTAAGATAAATTTTTAAAATTTCTTAAGTTTTTAAAATTTTCCCCCATGCATGTAATGTTGTGTGTTTTCCTTTAGACTTCAAGTTCCTGGAAAGCAGGGACTATTTGTTTTCTTTTTAAATTTCTGTCACAGTGCTTAGTTTCTTACAGTCAGAAAACAATGTAGAAATTTAAAACTGTATACTTCTGTTATTTTAAAGTGTACTTACTTTTGGCAAAGCAGCAACCTGATAAGCAGCTCTCGCGGGAAAGTTACTCTTGAAATCTAAATTAAAAGAATTTCATTTTAGTTTTCAGAGTACCGGTATATTGTTTCTCAACACAGCATAATCAGGATTCTGAAGAGAGTATCACAGATTTCTCAGTTCTTAGATATAAGCAACATTGAGAAGCAGCAGCTCATATTCATATTTGTTTGAAAAATATTTTGTCATATGACTCCTATAACATTTAATATTTTTTAAATGTCTTAGCTTTCTAGGACAAAATGAAAACACTCACATATTCTAACACTTGATCTTGTTTGATATAAATGGGGTTTTGTTTTTAAAGTGATACTTAATGAAAGTTATCTAATAGGAAGAAGCTGCTCATCTCCAGAAACTGTGGCAGGTACTTGCACTGCTAACTTTGGTTTACTCTAGCTTGTTCTTCAGGACAGAATAAGTAATGATGCTTTTTCCAAGTTACACATTTGTCTCATCTCACCAGTTGGTAGGAATACCCATTCTCCCCACTAAAATGACAATGTTAATAAGTATAGTTAACATTGACTGAGTACTTATAACATGCCAACATCTATTGTAATGTGTTCACAGGTTGTTATTAACTCTTCTAAGCATTCTAACAACCCTATGAGGTTTTATCCCCATTTTGTATATGAGGAAACCCAAGATATAGAAATGTTAAATAACTAATTAGTTAACGATTCTGAGGTCCAGTATAAAGATGGTTGCTAGGCCACATTATAGCAATAATAAATACAATGTGTTTAAAAAATTGTTAGGAGGGCTTAAGCCTGAGAAGTGTGTAACAAAATTAAGCTTTTAGAAAATGGATTTGTAGGGTTGTAGTATATTATTCAAGAGAGTGAAATAGAAATGGCTTGGATTTTTTTCATGGGGCACACTGTATGTATCCAATCAATCAGATATTCATTTTTTTAGGACAGGATCTATGACCACTTCTTTAGCATCTCCTATCATTCTTAGTTTATAATGGGCATTCATTAAGGTTAACAGATTCATTTCTCTTTAAAACAGAAATGGCAATAAAGTCAAATTACTTACACTGTTTGTAGATTTCATTGACAGCAGAGAAGTCATTTATATCAGCCAGCAAAACAGTTGTTTTCACCACTAAAAGACATTTATATTGCCATTAGGTTTAGGTATTTGGTCTGATCCAAAACATTACTTAGAAAAACAGTATATAGTACTGTGGCTATCTTGATTATAACAAAACCGAGATTAAAACAACTTTAAAAAGCAACAACGGTGATGCTGGAATGGCTCAGCAGACTGAGTGCTCGTCTTACAGCCCCAGGGTCTGAGGATCATATCCCGGTGCTGACTGGTGTGGACCCACATGCTGAGCTAGGGAGTGCCCCCAGTTTGGTTCTTGCCTGGGTGAGCTTCCCATGTGAAAGGCCCCCAGTTCGGCTCCTGCCTCGGGCATGCTTCCCATGTAGGAGGCCCCCCAGAGGGGGCGTGCCTCTCATGCGGGAGGCCCCTGGCCCGGTTCCTGCCCTGTACAGCCCCAGGCCTACCAATGGAGTGAAACTACATTGAGAACTGATGACATACAACTATGGAGACTGCTCTGGGCCACCTCCTTCTCTTTGTCTCCGTTTCTCTGTTAAAAACAATAAAAATCAGGGGAAGCCGGGATGGCTCAGTGGGTTAAGCGCTCACTTTGCAGCGCTGGGGACCGAGGATCGAATCCCGGCCCCGGCCCGTGTGGAACCATGTGCTGAACTGGGAGCTCCCCCAGTTCAGTTCTCTCTCTGTATCTCTCTCTCTCACTCTCTGTCAAAAATAAATAAATAAAAATATATTAAAAAACAAACAAACAAACAAAAACAATAAAAATTAATCTTTTTTTTTTTTGACAGAGAGAGAGAGAGAGATACAAAGACAGAAAGAAGTGGGAGGGCCCAGAGCAGTCTCCATAGTTGCACATCATTGGTTTTCCACATAGTTTCATTCCACAGGTGGGCACAGGGTTGCACAGGGCAGGAACTCCCCAGTTCAGAATATGGTTCTGCACAGGCTGGGTCTGGGATTTGATCCTCGGTCCCCAGGGCTGCAAAGCGAGTGCTTAACCCACTGCACCATCCAGGCTTTCCCAATAAAAACAAATCTTAAAATAAAAAAGTAACAAAGATATGGCATGACATATTACTGGATGTCATGTGTTCGTCAAAAAGACCAATGACACATCAAATAGAAATGTGATGTAATATCTAGTTGCTCACCATTAGTGAAGTCACAGCCTGCAGCTTTCAGAATTTCACCGATGTTTGTAAAAGCCTGTGAACCAAGGCAAGAAAGGTTTAAAGCACTGATGTTACATTAGAGCTTTAATTCAATTCAATTAATCATTTTCTATGAATGCCTCCTTAAATAGCTTATGCTGCAAAAAAAATTCTCACTTTCTACGGAATTCTACTCTTTTAGGCCACCTCTAAATAAATCTAAAATAGAGCAGGTTAGATCCATACAAATTAATATGAAAAGATCTCCAAGAGAAATTGTTACATGATAAAGTAAAACCAAGATGCAGAATAGCATGCACAATAAGCTAACCTGTGTATGTGTATATATATATATATATACACATTTATGCTGGTATAAGCACTGATGGTCTCTGGAAAGATATACAAGAAACTAGGAACAGTGGTTACCTCTGATGAAGGAAATTGGAGAGAGGGATTATAAGAGTGGGAGACATCTTTCCATTGTCTATGTTTTTTTATAGCTTTTGAATTCTTTTTTTTTCTTTTTTGCCATACCCATGTATTACCTATTTAGAAGATTAATTATTTTTTAAAAAGCAAAAATATCCAATGTTATATGACCAGTAAGGCAGAGCAGAAGAATGAGCTGAAAAAATAAGTTAAGGACTGGGTGAAAAACTGATGTTTTTCTTAAGGCCAGAGTGTCAAACATATTCATAATTTACTAATATGTATTGTTTTTTGAGAAAAAGTAAAAAGCACTCTTTAAAGTCAAGTATTGCTTTATAAGAAAACATGTTTTAATGCTTGCTAGTGCATACTCATACTTTCCCTCAAAGTGATACAGTTAGGTACCCCAGAAATTATTTCTGTTTTAGCTTAGTGGATATTGGCTGAGAACTTCACACATTCTGCAACTAAAAAGGAGATGTCAGTCCAATCTTTTTACTCACTAAAGGAGACAATGTCTCACCATATTTCAGACATTCATTTCACTGGAGGAAAACCAAAAAGCAATTTATTTACAAGAATTATTTAATTTAA
The DNA here is from genome assembly GCA_004027555.1 of Craseonycteris thonglongyai. Taxonomy (NCBI): domain Eukaryota; kingdom Metazoa; phylum Chordata; class Mammalia; order Chiroptera; family Craseonycteridae; genus Craseonycteris; species Craseonycteris thonglongyai. The sequence continues at coordinate 16,671 of PVKE010002926.1, forward strand.
CTAGTTCTTTATGTATGGACATTGAGATTGTTTTCTGTCTTTGGTATTACAAATGACTCAGTGAATGCATTAAATTATAAGATAATTCTACTTACTGAATTAGAATTGTATTCCCCATTCTTATTTAGAAAAACACACTGCATGTAATCTTTGATATTTCTCTCTTACTAACAAGTGTTGACTTTTACTTCTGTAGTGGTGGGTGTTTGTGCACTCAGTGGCCTGATAAGAAAATTTCTCAATCCACATGGAAATGGCAAGATGTTATCTGATTTTAATAATTACGGTTCCCCTATCCCTGGGTTTTACTAAGATATAATTGACATATAACACTCTATTAGACATATAACATAATTTGATATGTGTATATAATGTGGAAGGGTTACCACAATAAGTTTAGTTAATATTCAATAATTCAAGTTTAAAGTCACCTTGAAAAAAATAATCTTTTTTTTTTTGGTTGTTAAATGATTAATCAAATTTCCAACTTTCTACTGATATAAAATTGTCTTAAATCAGTAAGTAGCTTGAAAAGCATTTATCTGGTGATCTCTCTAAAATAAATCAGCCAAGTGGATTCTTAGTACTTCACAATATTAAAAAGTAGTAGAGAAGGAAATTTACAATGTGGAAAAGAACTTACTTGCTTAGCTTCTTCTGCCACCCCTCCTGGCACAAGCTGTCCAGTTGAAGGGTTCATGCCGAGCTGTCCTGAAATGTAAATGGTCCTGTCGACTAACACAGCTTGACTGCAATAAATGAAAATTCAGTGTGTACATAAAATATAAATATAAAAATATAAATTTCAATACTAAAACATTTTCCTGCTAGGACACAAAAAGCACAAAATGTAAAATAAAATTAAAAAAAGGATAACTGAACTTTATTAGAAACTTTTGCTTGTTGAAAAACATCTTTAGGAAAGAAAATGAAAACACAAGTCACAGATTGGGAGAAAATATTTGCAAAACATATTTAACAAGACTTGTATCCTGAATATACAAAGAACTCTTAAAAACTCAATAAAAGACCCCCCCCCCCAAAAAAAATAGGCAAATGGTTTGAACAGATATTTCACAAAAGAAGACATATGAATAGCTATGGAGCACTGCACATGAAAGATGCTCAACGTTATTAGCATTGGAGAAATGTAAGGCAAAACCACAATAAAATACCACTTCACACAATAGGACATCATTGACAATGACAAGCATTGGTTAGGATGTGGAATAACTGGAACCCTCATACATGGGCAGTGGGGATGCAAAATAGTACAGACACTTTGGAAAATAGTTTGGCAGTTTCTTAAAAACTTAAACCAACACTTAACATACAACCCAGCAATTTGTTTCCTAGGCAACTAACCGAAATTAAAAAAATATGTCTAAAGACTTTACCAAAAACAGCATTATGCATGATAGCAAAAAGAAAAACAAAAAATAAAAAAACCCACTCACTGATAGATTCAACGAAAGTCTACTTATTATCTAATTCTATTTGCATGAAATTCCAGAGAAGACAAAAGAATGACAGCAGAAAGTAGACCAGTGGCTACCTGGGGCCGGGGTAGGGATGGGGGCTGACCTCAAATGAGTGCGAGGGAATTTGGGGGGTGGAGTGGAAATGTTCCAAAACCTGATGTGGTAGTTGATGCATTTACCAAAACTCAATGCACCTCTACAATTAAAATGGGTGAATTTTCTATGTAACTTATACCTTGATAAAGCTGTAAAACAATCTCCTACACCTCAGAAAAAGCAATGCCAGGAGCACTCTAAGAAAATAAGTAATTATCCTCAAACAAGATCAATTACTGCTTTTTGAAGGGTCAAATAAGGATCCATCTGTGAGGGTACACTTCATTTTTGCAGTACTTACTTTTGAAATTGACTTTGTCTCGTAAAGAGGACACTAAATTTCAGAATTAGGATAAAAATCAAAGAAAAAATAAGCTACACTAAGACTTGAAAAAGAGCCAAATAAATTAACTTGGAATTTATTAGTTTTTGCATAAAAAAATTTCCTGTTCTTTTTTAAGTTGTGGTAAAAAAATATATATGAAAGCAGGCTGATAAATTTTTCCTCCACTGTAGTATTTGTTGTTACATTAGACATATCTGGATATGGTATCTCTCCATCACCATTCTTGACCTTGCACACAAAGATGCTTAAATTTTTCACCCAGTGTACATTAAAATGGAAGAGTGTTCAGATGTTTGTTTCAACCAGTGTGCTATTACTGAATTCTTAATAGTGGAAAAATTTCCTCCAAATGAAATTCATACCAATGCAAGCCATTTATGGTGATCAATGTGAGAGATCAATATACGTGAGTACAGTAAGATGCTGGGTAAGGCGATTCAAAAATGGAAAAGTGGGGCAAGCAGATTTGACCGACAAACCACGAAGTGGAAGGCTTATGACTGCAAGTGATCAGCTTCATCAAGATCATGTGGAAGAACTAATCCGCTGAAATCGATGCATCAAACAAAAAGAAACTGCTGGTAAATTAGGAATTTCTAAGGAGAGAGTGGGATACATTATCAGTGTTCTTGGATGCAAAGTTTGTGCCAAGTGGGTACTGCTCATGCTGTCTGATGAAATGAAAGCTGAAAGAGTTCACATTTCTCAGGAATTCTTGGAACATTTTGCAAAAGACGGTGAGAACTCCTTAAAGAAGATCATTGTGAAACTTGGGTCCATCATTATGACCCCAAGAACAAAAGGCAGTCCATGGAATACCACCATAAGGGATCATCTCAGCTGAAAAAATTCAAAACTCAGTCCTCAATTGGGAAGGTCATATTGACCGTTTTCAGTCTGACTCTTCTATTTCAATGTGCACTGTATGAAAAATGTAAGCATCTGTGTGTGCAAGGGGAGATACCATGTGACTATGCAGAACTGGTTTTATCCACATATAAGTAAAAAAAAGAAAAAAAATTACAGTGGAGGCAAAAATTATCAACTCGCCCTCATACATAAATTTACCACTTTAGTAATTTTAGAAATTGAGTGGCATTAAGTATCCTCATTTTTTTTTTTTAAAGATTTATTTTATTGATTTTTGACAGAGAGAGACAGAGAGAAGGGGGAGGGCCCAGAGCAGTCTCCACAGTTGACATTAGTTTTCCATATAGTTTCACTCCACAGGCAGGCACAGGGCTGTGTAGGGCAGGAACTGGGCCGGAGCCTCCCACATAGGTCCTGGCAAGAACTGAAATGGGGGCACACCCCAGTTCAGCATGTAGGTCCGCATGGGCCGGGGCCAGGATTCGATCCTCGGTCCCCAGGGCTTCAAAGCGAGTGCTCAACACACTGAGCCATCCCAGCTTTCCCATATCCTCAGTTTTATAAATGTTGATAAAGAAACCTTTCTATCATTTTAAATTTAGAAGCAATATTTGTTTTATCATTTCCATGCTTAGAGACAGGATATTCTCATTTTTTTTTTTATATTTATAAAGTAATTATTTTATCTTCAGTGCATATTTATTTTTATTTTACTTTTGACAGATAGAGAGAGAGACAGAGACAGAGACAGCTAGAGAACCGAACTGTGGGAACTCCCCAGTTCAGCATGTGGGTCCGCCCGGGCCGGAGCCGGGATTCGATCCTCGGTCCTCGGGGCTTCAAAGCGAGCGCTCAACCCGCTGAGCCATCCCGGCTTTCCCGGATATTCTCATTTTTAATCTTCTAGTTTCCTGTTTTGTTTTCCAAGACATTCCAAACTTTCCTATCATTTATTCATGATGTTTCCCCTGATTTTCCCAATCAGATCTTTTTTCTTTATAATTTAAAATATATTTTTATTTATTTACTTTTATTTTTGACAGAGAGAGAGAGAGAGATACAGAGACAGAGAGAGAACTGAACTGGTGGAGCTCCCAGTTCAGCATATGGTTCCGCACGGGCCGGGGCCGGGGCCGGGATTTGATCCCCGGTCCCTAGCGCTGCAAAGTGAGCGCTCAACCCACTGAGCCATCCTGGCTTCCCCTCTTTATAATTTTAAATATAAAACTTATAATTTTTTTCTTAATTTTTTGGACAAGAGATTATTCACATGGTATCAAAATCCAGAAAATATATAAACTGTCAGTGAAATTTTCCTTTTACCCTTATACTCAATCCATTTAGTTCCCAGCTCCTATAACCATTGCTCTTTAATATACTCTTCAAAAGAAAAATGCGTACATAAACAACAGTGTATCATGATCTTTCCATTACTATATGTAGATCGCTTCCTCATTATTTTTAACAGGTCCATAATATTTTATTGTATGGATGTACTTTATTGAATTAGTCACCAGTGGTTCCAATATTTTGCTACTGTAAATGAAACTACACTGAAAACTCTCTCTCTCTCTCACACACACACACACAAACACAATTTTTCCCTGAGCAACAAACTACGTAAGCCCTTCTTTCTTCTGAACTCCAGAGGTCCTCTGGTGGAGCCTTTTGTATACCATGCACAGGATCCTGTCTCATGGTAGCTAGTTCTGTTCTCATCCTCTTTCCTGGGGTATTGCAGACTGTAAACTCCTTGAAGGCAGGGGCAGTGTCTTACTATGTCTAGCTGTGCAAGGCGTAGGTGATTCCTTGCATATAGTGGACACGCCATAACTTCTTGTTTATGTTTTGCTTGATAACCACTTAGTAGCTTAAACAAGATTGGCTGTAGGTAAAGTGTCTTTTTAGGAGGACATACTGGCTTATAGTATGGGTTTCGGAGAGCTGAAGAGGGTAGATTTAAACTTGGTCATGGGATTTAGAAAGTCTAAACTTGGTAATAAGAATTCTTCTCCACTATCTGGCTTTCACCCTGGCCCACAATAGACAACTATTGAGTCTGTTAATGTGTAAGCTTTTCTCAGGTTGAATAGTTTCAGCTAACACCGCCTCTATTAACTGTCCTGTGTAGAATTAAGCTATTCTTGCTTGGCCCTTTGCAAACTAACGTGTACTCTTTCCATATCTGAAACATAGTTTAAACCCATATGCATTATCACTGGTCAAAAACTATGACAGTTAGAAGGAATTTATTTATTCTCAGAAAATTAAAAGCCTTCAAAGAAAACATTAAAAAAATAGAGGGAGAGAAAGAAAGAAAGAAAAAAAAGCCTTGGACCTCTGTGATTATTTGACTTGTGAGCTATCTTTTAGAGATTAGTAGAGATTGTTCACAAAAACCAATGAGAGTTTACCCTTTCTAAGCATTAAAATCCTACTATCCAGAGACAGTCATTAGGCTCCAGAAAATTTAAAAGTGTACTGTTCTATTCCTACGTCAAAGGGGAGTAACACTTTTCAAAATCATCTCAGTAATAATTCTCACATCATAATCTATGCTACACGAACTATTATCTCAAATTATATGACCATTTGGAAGGTGTGCTAACAACATGGAAAGCAACGCAATAGCAATGTGATGTTGAAATCTCTCAAGGTTCTGTCCTGAAGCATTCCTGAAATGTGCTGAGCTGTTTAGCTCATTAGTGACAACACCCCATCTATCCCAATGCCAGGGATTGAAAGTTCAACTCATTTGAATTCTCCCTGGAGAAGACCCAGAATTTTCAAAAAGAGTACTCATTACAACTTGTTTCCAAATGGTTATTAAAACATGTCCAATTAACTTTATCAGAATATAACTATTAGTTGAAGTGTTTTTCCTTTTTTTCTTCATAAAATATTGAAAATTAGCACCATTTTTAGTGGCCCTGAATCATCTTCGGATACCAAAAAGCACAAGCGGCCCCACATCCTGGAAAGCTTCCACACAATGAAGCTGGTTGATGGTTGTTCTCTTGTCGTGACAGGCATATCATATGATTCCTGTCTTTTTTGCTTGCAGCTTTATAAAGACAGTTGAGCACCACATCAGAGTCAACCAGGGCTATGACTATCCTGCTTTCTTTCTTGAACAAAGTATATACTCGAGGAATGTGTATGCAATAGGCTCTACATAGTCACTTTGTTTTTTATTTTGTTTTGTTTTTGGGTCACTTTTTTTCTGAAGTAAAACCACTGGGTGACTGAGGGAGAGGGATCAGGGCACAAGAGGAAAAAGATTATAGATTTTTACTTTTATTGTAATATCCACTTAAATATTCTTAATACCTTCTCAAATTACTCTCAGAACTCTCTTAAGAGATCTGATCTTGTTACTCCTTTTCAAAAACATTTTATGCATCCTTACTGCATACAAAATAAAGTTTATATTTTTCAGTTTAGCACTGGAAACAATCCCAATCCAGACCTTGTAATTAGCAAGAGGCAAAAAATTCAAATTCAAAGTCTAATCCTAACCAGTGTTTCCCAAAATGTAGGTCATACACAAACACTGAATGACATTAAAGAAATGACTCCCTGGTTTTCCATTCTCTTTCTTCATCTGCAAAACAGGAACTGTAATAGTAACCGTGCACATAAAGCATTTAGAACAGTGCCTAGTGTTGAGTAAGCATCAATAAATGTTAGCAATTAAGACTTCAATCCTCTGATTACATGGAGAAAAAAATTTTTTTAGAAAACAAGTTTAAGAAACCTATCACTGGGAAGCCGGGATGGATCAGTGGGTTAAGCGCTCACTTTGCAGTGCCAGGGACCAGGGATCGAGTCCCGGCCTCGGCCCGTGCGGAACCATATGCTGACCTGGGAGCTCCCCCAGTTCAGTTCTCTCTCTGTCTCTGTCTCTGTATCTCTCTCTCTCTCTCTGTGTCAAAAATAAAAATAAATAAATAAATAAATAAAAGGAAACTTAAAAAAAAATAAAAGAAACCTATCACTTTTAACAAAGAGAGAGCAGGCCTTGGGTTCTGAGCCAGCTCGTTATCTCTACAATTTAATAACATTTTTTATCTAATTGAGTTTATTTTTTACTGGTATCTTCTATTGGGTTTTGTTTTCTATTTAGAGTACTGTTGTAAAGTTTTCTTTTTAAATTTGTTAAGGTGAGCCAGCTCAAAGAAAGTGTTATGTAAATTATAATATAGGTGGTACACAGATTTGGCAAATGAAAAAAAGTCAAAGTGGTACTTGGATTACTAAAAGTTCCTCCAGAAAATCTTTATGCCATGCATTCTTCTAGCTCTATGCCACAAGTCATTACCTCTAAAGGAAATGCCCATCACTCCATGACTTCCTGCTGAAGTCCTTAAAAAAGTACACTTTACCCCTAAACAATGAGGGGGTTAGGGAAGCCCACCTTTGTCCCAATTGCTGAAAATCCAAGTATAACTTTTGACTCCCCCAAAACTTAATAGCCTACTGTTGACTGGAAGCCATACCAATAACATAAAACAGTCAACTAACACATATTTTGTATGTAAAATGTATTACTTACTTCAGTCTTATAAGGTAAGCTAGCAAAAAAAAAAAAAGTTAAGAAAAGAGGATACATTTACAATATATATATTTTTAAAAGCCATGCATAAACAGACCCACACAGTTCAACCCACACTGCCAACTATAATTTAAAAATCAAACTTTACAACAGTATTGTATATGCAAATTCAACCTTCAAAATCCACAAGGACTACCTCTCACACAAGGAGCCTTTCTAAATCTTTTTCCCACTGCCCCAAGTCAGCATCAATTTCTTACTTTTCCTCTTTTGTCACCCTTGCCCAACCTTCGTGCCCCTTCAGTCCCATCGCATTTTATTTCTAACCCTACTATAACAATTACTACTGTGCCACACATAAGTGTTATTTCTCACAGCAGTGTAGTACCCAGGGAGCTAGGGCTTGTTCAAATCAAGCTCTGTCACTTATGGACTGTCTGACCTTAGACAAGTTCACTTTGAGTTTCAGTTTTGTGTAAAATAAGGATGGGGCTTAGAGAAGTTAGTTGTCACGGTGACTACCATACAGCATGCAATCAATTAAAATGTTTATTTTTTTTCCCCCATGTCTTTCACACTGTAATAATCCTTATATATTTTTGCATCCCCTGCAGTGCGTGGCATATAGTAGGTACTCAGACAATGTCTGTCATTGTTCATGTGTTCTAGTGTAGAATTTTCCAGCTGTAGGTAACAGTGAACAGACCCTAGACTATGTTTTAATAAGGAAAGCAGAAAAATAGGTTACAAGATACACTTTAGTAAATAATTAAAAATAACAAAAATTATATTAGGAAAAAAAAAAGTCTCCAATAATGCATATACGATTCAATAGTTTTTTAAGGATGAGACATTTGCTAAGCATTTCTGTAAAAAGAACTCAGCTTACGCCAGGACACCCACATCTGTGGGAGGGATTTAAGAGAGGATTAAACCAAACATGATGCTAAGTGAGTCACAAAAGACCACATATTATAGGATTCCACAGCATAGGAAATGTCCAGAACAGGTAAATCCATAGACTCCAACAGCAGATGTTGCCAAGGGCTGGGGGAAGATGGGGACTGCCTGCTAATGAGTATAGGGTTTCTTTTTGGGGTGATGAAATGTTCTGAGATTACATGGTGGTGATGGCTGCACTACTCTGTGAGTACAGTAAAAATCACTGAATTGTAGTTTAGGGGTTGCCTGAGGGTAAGGAGGGAGGGGGCGCTAAATATATAGTGATGGAAAGCAAGCTGACTCTGGGTGGTGAACACATAGACAAAGTACTGTAGAGTTGTACACCTGGAACCTATGTAATTTTTACTAACCAATGTAACCCTAATAAATTTAACCACCACCACAACAAAAATTACTGAATTGTACACTTTAAAGAGCTGACTCTTATAGGTATGTGAATAATAATATCTCGACAAAGCTGTTACCAAAAAAAAAAAAAAAAAGTGAAAACAGACCACTTCTAATCCGAGAAACTTTCTGGCTGACTGGGCTCCGCAGCGAGGCAGCCCTGGTAGGGGTAAAGTCCCCGGGAGCGCTGGGTCCCGGTCCTAGTGGGGCTCCTAACTCACTGTGGGTCCGTTGCCCCGTTCACTGGGTTAGGTTTCATCGAGGGTTAGACGAGGCTGGCAGATGAACCCCGAGGCCCACCCACCCCAGCTCTGATCTGGGTGGTCACTCCCGAACACCCTACCCTGCATGCCTGGGGTCCGCCACGCTCACACAAGCCGAGTTACCTGTAGGGACCAATGGCCCCTGGGGCTTTCGCGGTGCTGATCACCTTTCTGATCAAGGATGACATAGCTAATCCTTTTCCTTTGAGGCCCCTCGGAGAGAACAACCCGTTAAGCTGTCTGCTCGCGCCTCACTGAACTAACTAGCCCTGGGCAGTACCTAAAAAACGCGACGCTGGGACGGGTTCGCTTGGCATTCTGGGAGTTGTAGTTTTCCCGCGGCTCCCGACCACGTGGAAGTAGCGGCCGCACGGGCGCATGCGCCCTCCAGTTAGCTCGCTGCTCACGTCATTCTGGGACTGAGACGGAACCTTGTCATTTTGACCCCGGGAATCCTCGGCTTTCTCCTTCAGAGTTTCAGGCAGGTAGGTCATGAAGGGCTGGTGTCTGCTATGGTCCGCAACGTACGTGTGTGAGTGAGTGTGTGAGCGCGCGCGCCCCCGTGCCTCCTGCCCGGTACCCGCGCATTGCCCCCACCCCCCACCCCATATCCTCTCTTCCTCAAACCCCACTGACCTCTTCTTCCCTTGCTGCCCGCTCCGGGGCCGCTCTTGCGGACCCCGCACCTCCTTCGGCCCCTGCGCTGGAGCCCCCTGAGCCTGTCATTTTGCTGCATTCCCCCACCGGGCGGAGGCTGTTCTGGAAATGGGCTTGTACCCCGCGCTCTCCTTATACCCTTACAGGGCCTATAGAAAAAAGATGAGTCTCTGAGATCAGGGCGTTTTTCACCTTCCCACCCCTCCAGTGTTCCTGTACTCAAGCTTTACGAGGTCTCTATGCGCTTCCCTTTGATCTGGGCAGAGCCCTAGTGAGTGGGATCTGATTTCAAAAAGGAAGAGATAGTGACCTTGATCTAGCAGATGGTTCTATTGCTGGTGTCTTGGCAGCCATTCAGTCATGCTGTGTCAGAAGGGTGGTACTTGGTTATATTTTTTATTGTTTACCGATACATATAGGCACGCTCATTCCCTCATTTATGCGTGCACATGTACATTCAACAAATATATATTGAGCCCCTACTTTGTGCAAGTCACTTTGCTAGGTGTTGAAGAAACAGTAGTGGAAAAGATAGGCCGGATCCCAGTCCTACCCAGCTTCTTAAAACGTAAGAAAACCCTGTTTATCCCTCCTTATTTATCCTACATACTATTAAGGTTTTGGCTTTCCTACTTCTGCTCAAGAACTTTAAGAAGTTTTTTATTATTTCGTGTCATCTAGCACAGTTTTAGTGCCATATTTACTTACAGGCAATACAAATGATTTATTAAAATTACTTTTAGGGTATGCCGGGATAGCTTAACAGGTTAAGCGCTTGCCTTACAACCGCTAGGACTGAAATCAAATCCCAGCCTCAGCCTGTGCAAACCCGTATGCTGAACTGGGGCACACCTCCCATGTGGAAGGCCCCCAGTTTGATTCCCACCCTGTACGGCCCCACATCCACCTGTGTGGAATGACATTATGTGGAAACTAATGATATACAACTTGGAAACTGCTCTGGGCACTCCCCCTTCTCTGTCTCTCCCTCAAACAAAAATAAATCTTAAAAAAAAATTACTTTTTAACTGTTTACATTACAATTAGGGCACATATTGTAGGGCATGTATTGGTAAAAGTTACATGTCTGGTAGGTTATGTTATTAGTGAACTTCATTTCAAAATAGAAAACAGTTATTTGAAACTATTCAGGAAAAACATGGGATGTCAAGAATTGAGAATTTCTGAGTAAATCCATTAGGCTCTATCAGGTTTTAGTCCATTATTCTTCCTTCAAATTGAAATCTTTTTGCTGTTATAAATTAACAGTGCATCTGGCCTCATCTCACCAGTAATGAAAATGTCATTTATGAAATGAAAACATCAATAATTTGTGTTCAGTTTTTGTAGAGTTTATTATATCAGAATAGTGTGTTCTATATTTCACCTAAGAATTTTGACTAAACATTTTACTTAATATTTTATGGCACAGGGATCTTACCTCATACCTCATTTTTCATTCTTTCAATAGACTAAGCAGTTATGTAGTATCAGCATTGGTATATGACCTATGATTATCAGCAGGAATGTACTAAACAGTCTCTTGCATCAATAGAATTATTATTTTCTATTGAATCAGGTTTTTGGTGTTAATACCATTCATAGTTCCTCTAGAATCCCCTTGGTTATGAATCCCTGCTATAGATAAATATCTTTAACATTTTCATATCATCAATCCATCTATAATAAAGAGTTATTATTGAAGAATCAAATATTGAATCACTTGAATTCATTTATCAAATTTATTTTTATTTTTGAATGGAAGTTCTCTTTCGCTGTACTAACTCTATTACTTTCTTCCCAGAAATGTCTAACGCAAAAGAAAGAAAACATGCTAAGAAAATGAGAAACCAGCCCACTAATGTGACTTTGTCCTCTGGCTTTGTGGCTGATAGAGGAGTAAAGCATCATAATGCAGGTGGAAAACCTTTCCGAACTCAAAAACAAGGTAAGACACAGGTAATGTTCTCTCCAGTCCAATTTGGAGCAAATTGCTTTTCTCTGTGCCTTTTGATGGTCATTACCTAAAGAGTAAATGAGCTGTGTTAGAAAAAGATACCATTGACATTTATTGTATGCACATTTTGTATTTGCAAATTCACCTAGTTGAAAAAGTGTATTTGTAACCCCAAAATTAATACTCATGGCACTTGGAGGTTGTTCAGAGAGTAGAGAAAAATTCAAGTTGCCCGGTGTGGATGGGTCTAGCTGCCTTCTTGTGGCTTTCACAGAGATGACCAGCGGATGGAGACGGTGGGCAGTCAGTGTAGTGCAAGAGCTCCAACTCTGACTGGGCTTTGAATTACAAGTGTGGGGTGATATCAGGCAGGCCACTTAACAGTTTTGAATCTCATTGTCTCTTTTGTAAAATAAAATAGAATCTATTAGGATGAGTTATTTAAGATTATAATCTATGTGGTAGGTATGTGAGTGTGTGCGTGTGCATGTATATATTTTTATTTCCAATAGCAAATACTGAATTAGTGAATCAGTATAATAATTCTCATTATTCCCAAGAGTTATGTTCTACAGAATCATAGCAAACACTGAATTAGTGAATACATTTTGTATTTTAGAGCTGATATATTTTATGTTTCCCTTAATAACAATTATTAAATTATACTTCTGTATTTCCTAAAATACTTCTGTGTTTCCTAGTGTGCTCATCATATCTGCATTTGACTTGCATGTTAATTTTAGAACCTCATAGGGTGATAGTAAAGTGATAAGTTGTTCATTGTGCAGCTATAGAAAATGCTAGTTTGGGAAGACAGAAAGCAGGTGACCAAGAACTTTTTGGAGTACTTTAAAGAGTAGTGTGCCCTGGGTCTGATTAAGTAAGTTTTAGATTCATGTTCATAAGATCCAGATTAAGATCTAGCAATTGGAGTCTACCATGCCATATGATAAATCTTAACACATAATATCTCATTTAAACATTACAATGACAAGTCTTATAACATGCGTTATGATTATAGGGACTTAATAATTAATACTGTAATGGAAATAAGAACACCATAAAATTCTCTGCTGATCTCTCCTTTTATACACAGACAAGGATTTCATGTTGTCCCTAAAGTCAAAATGATTTGAGTGCCCAGATATTTATATAGAGATTTTGTTTTTATTTCTCTTTTCAATTTATTAATAGCATATGTTCCCAACTTGAATGTGCCATAGAATTATGATAAAAGTCTGAATATACAAAACCATGTGAATTGTAGCATTTAAGGGCACTTAAAATCCATTTCACACTATCTATAGGGAGAAAAGTTCCCTGTATCAGTTATATTCACAGTTCTTCATATGCCACACCCATAAGATTAACTGAGTGTTCTGCCTATTAGTTGTGTCGCCTTGGGCAAGTTAATTCACCTTCCTACCTGAGATCCCTCCTCTTTAAAGGGAGGCTAGTAATAGCTGGGGAGGTTGTAGGATTAGAAAAATGATTATTGGTGCCATCCAACACATGTTGTCCACTGTAATCCTTAGCTTTGATAAGACTGACATATTTTTTTTTATTTTCTTTTTGGAAATGTACTAGAGCCTTTTTCTGGAACTTCACGACAGAGGCAAACCAAAATGACCCACTACTCGCTGCCTGAGCCTGATGTGAGTGCGCAATCCTCTTCAAAAGTCATGTTTAAAAAGAAGGGAGGATGGAAAGCAGGTCCCGAGGGCACCTCTCAGGAGATTCCTAAGTATATAACGGGTAGGTGTGTGTAAAGAGTGAAGTTTTATTGGACTATGAGCTCTTTGTTTCTAACACAGCCAGACAGCTAATGCCCTCGGTTGCCTTCCATCTCTCTCCTTCCACTTCAGGCCCTTCTCACTTCTAGCCGGGACCTTGGCCTTGATTGCTCACTTTTCTTCATTTTCCCTGCTGTGTCTTACCTGCCTTTTTACAAGTCCTTATTTGTGAACTGTATTACTTTGTCTTAAAATCTTCTCCCTTACCCCTTTAAAAAATATAAAATACCATTTACACTTCTCAGCATGGTGTTCTCCAAAGATGAAACCAAATTTAATGCAGCCTAAGGGCAACCGAGACCTTTAAATACCTGTCTCCAGGACCTTTCCAGCCTCATCTGTCAGTGACCCTGTCACCCTCACCCCCACTACCACATAACCCCATATTCATTGTACGCACCTTAGGGGTGCCTTCTGGTCTCTTTGCTTTATTGAAGGAATTCACTTAGATTTCTCCAGCAAACTGTTTACTCTTCAAAAAAAAAAAGTATTTTTTAGTAAAGAAAACTAATAGTAGTTGTATTCATATACTATTTAGAAAAAGCAGAATATTAAAAACAACAATAAAACCTTAGAGTTAAAGGCACTGTTAAAATTTTATTTTTTTGTTTTCTTGTGTGATTATTGCACTTAAAGGTTGTGAATATATTGCATGTAGCTCTTGTTTTTTTAAAAAAAAAACTTTGTGATCTTGATTTTAAACCTTTTTCTGATTAGAAAAGTCACATTGAATGTTTTTAGAGAAATTGAAAATATAAACGTTGAAGAATAGTTTCACCATCTTATAATACAGAAGTAACCACTATCAGTATTAATCTAAAAGGGAGTTAAGGTGGTTGGTGAATTGTAAGTTCATGCTCTTCAAATCTTTCTCCCTTCTGAGATGTACCAGGAGAGTGTTGATTTTTTTTTTTAATTTTTTAAATTTTTATTGTTTTTTGACACAGAGAGAGACCAACAGAGACAGGGAGAAGGGGAGGGCCCAGAGCAGTCTCCATAGTTGACAGCATTAGTTTTCCTTATAGTTTCACTCCACAGGTGGGCACAGGGCTGTGCAGGGCAGGAACTGGGTCAGGAGCCTCCTGCATAGGCCCCAGCAAGAACCGAACTGGGGGCACACCCCAGTTCAGCATGTGGGTCTGCCTGGGTCGGGGCCGGGATTCTATCCTCAGGCTCCAGGGCTGCAAAGCGAGGGCCTAACCTGCTGAGCCATCCCAGCTTTCCCGAAAATGTTGATTTGAGACTTGTTTTTAATGACAGTGCTCTTTCCTTCAATAGCTTCTACTTTTGCTCAGGCCCGAGCTGCTGAAATCAGTGCTATGTTGAAAGCAGTGACCCAGAAGTCTTCTAATTCACTGGTTTTCCAGACTCTGCCACGGCACATGAGACGAAGAGCCATGAGCCACAATGTCAAACGTCTTCCTAGGCGGTTACAGGAGATTGCCCAGAAAGAGGTATGTGTTTCATTTCATACAAATGTTTAGGTAAGCAGTTTCTAAAATAAATTTGGAAGTATTAGTGTAGTAAACTTATTAAAATGAAAACCAAAACAACATGCTCATTTTGCGTATTTTTAATGGTGTTAAGTAGTGGACATTTCCTCGCCAGACCTAAAATAAAATTTTGACCTTACCAGATAAGTTTAGCTCTGCATTTTGGGGGTATTGCCAGCTTGGAGTTTGAAGGTTGAAAAAAGAAGAGCAGCATCAATTCCTAGAACTTGCATTTTGACTTTATCAATGTTGAAAACTTAAACTTGAATTTAATTGTTTTTGACTTCACCAGAATTTTTTGTTTAGAGTTTCTAAGATTGTCTAAGCTTATCTTAACATATTGATTCATATCTTAACAATTGATGCAAAATTTGTTTATTGAATGCCTTCTATTTACCGATACTATGCTGATGGTAGGTTTAGAGTTCAATAAGATAAAGTCCTTATCTCTAAGGAGCCCACAAACTAAGGGAGAAGAGCACCCCCCCACCCCAAAAGTTTAGCTTAGCTATGGAAGAGATTAAGATTGTAAACTATACAGGAATTTTAGATTTCCTAATTCTAGATTTAATGTGACGTCTGTTTTTTTGAATGCATAGCATTTAGCATTTATCTTTCATTACCTAACTGACATGAAATGTGTAGGTTTTCCCCCACTTTTATATTTTTAATATATTTTATTTATTTATTTATTTATTTTTGACAGAGAGAGAGAGAGAGTGAGAGGGAGAGACAGAGACAGAGACAGAGAGAGAACTGAACTGGGGGAGCTCCCAGTTCAGCATATGGTTCCACGCGGGCTGGGGCCGGGATTCGATCCCCGGTCCCTGGCGCTGCAAAGTGAGCGCTTAGCCCACTGAGCCATCCCGGCTTCCCCACTTTTATATTTTTAGTCCTAGGGTTTCAGTTTAGTTATAATCTTAGATGTTAAAAAAACAATAAAAACAACAGCAAAAAGCTAGTATATGATTTATTCTCTCTTGTTCTCTAATATGAATAGCCACAATAAGCACGAGTTACTGTGTTGAACATTTTTAAGTATTCCTAAAGTAATCATAGTTCGTGAAGCTTGCCTAGTCAGTAAGGGAAAGAAATGTGCTTACTTCTCATGTTTGCCTAACTCTAAAATCTTCACTTTCTATTGCCTCCTTCCTCTTCATCTGCTGGAGCAATCACAAGTTAAAAACTTAAGCAAACTAATGGGGGTCTGTAATGTGTTCATTTATTCTAAAGTTTGTTGTTTGAATTCCTAACATTTAACTTTGTTTTGAGATGGCTACAAACTAGGATCTGATTCTCTTAAAACTACAGGCAGAGAAAGCAGTACATCAGAAGAAAGAACATTCAAAAAATAAATGCCATAAAGCTCGAAGATGTCACATAAACAGGGTGATGGAATTTAACCGTAGACAAAAGAAGAACATATGGTTAGAAACTCACATCTGGCACGCCAAACGGTTTCACATGGTCAAGAAGTGGGGCTACTGCCTTGGGGAGAGGCCGACAGTCAAGAGCCACAGAGCCTGCTACCGAGCTATGACAAACCATTGCCTCCTTCAGGTATGCTTTTCCCATTGTTTTTCTGATAGGGACTTTTATAATAGTTCACGATATACTGAAGCCCTGCCTGTGATTATTTATTTTAATAATGATTGCAGAGCTTGAGGTACTTTGCCAGATGCTGGAGATGAAGCAGCCTAAAGGCATTAGAGAAGATTGACATTAATCAAATAATTAGCCAAGTATACAGTTGTAAGGGAAAAGTACTCAATATTGTGAGCATTCATAACAGAGAAACAGGTAAGTTTCCCCTGGAAGTGATGTTTAAGCCAAGCTGTAAAGGATAAGAAAATGGGGGGTGGGCAGAAGGAAGCCACACAGGAGGGTAGAATTGAAATAAATTCCATGTGACAAAAATGAAGAGTGACAGCAAGGCTAACATTAGGGTGAGGTTAGTTCTGGAGAACTAAGTTGTAAGCAGATCATGCAGGATCTTTTTATTTTTTTATTTTTTATTGTTTTTGACAGAGAGAAGGGGTAGGGCCCAGAGCAGTCTCTGCAGTTGCATGTCATTAGCTTTCTACATAGTTTCACCCCATAGATGGGCATGAGGCTGTGCAGGGCAGAAACCGGCTGGTACCCCTCCCCCCGCCATGGGAGGCACTCCTCTGTGAGCCCAGGGCCTCCTGCATGGAAAACATGCCCCAGGTGGGAGCCAAACCAGGGGCCTCCCACATAGGAAGCTCACTCCAGTGAGAACCAAACTAGGGGCATACCCCAGTTCAGTCTGCACAGGCTGGGATTGGAACTTGACCCCTGGACCCTGGGGCCGTAAGGCGAGTGCTCAACCCGCTGAGACATCCCAGCATCCCCATGCAGGGTCTTGTTGGTTATATTCCAGATTTATTCGTCATTGATTCATTTAGTAGTCATTCATTTACCGTAGTAGTCATTCATCAACAATAGATATTTGAGAACCGTCTATGGACCCTGAGCAGTGTTTAAAATGCTGTTCTATTATCGATGTTTATGATTCAATGGGATGCTGGGAAGTTTATTTTAAACTCTGAGAGGAAAGTTTATTTTAGAGCCTCATACTAGTATTTATCTTGTCATTATCCCCACCCTCCCCTGTTAATTCATCTGCTTTCTATCTTTCAGTACATATTTTAAAATGTGCTATTTGCGAGGGCCTATCTTTCAGTGGGAGGGTAGTCTTGGCTAAGTTTTGAAAACCATTGGTATTAGTATCTCTTGAGAGCAATGTAGCAGAATAATCAAAACAAGAACATTTTAAAAATTGTGGTGAAATATGCATAACCATTTTTAACTATACAGTTCTGTGACATTAAGTATATTCACATTGTTGTGTAACTGTTATCACCATCCATCTCTAGAACTATTTCATCTTTCCTAATTGGACCTCTGCGCTCATTAAACAGTAACTCTGCATTGCTCCCTTCCCCAGCCCCTGACAAACACCGTTCTACTTTCTGTCTCTGAATTTGATTATTCTCAATACTTCCTATAAGTAGAAGCAAACAATAGTTACCTTTTTTGTCTCACTTACTTCACTTAGCATAATGCCTTCCAATTTATCCACATTGTATCTATCATGTGTCAGAATTTCCCCAATCTTTAAGGCTGAATAGTATTCCATTGTAGGCATATACCACATTTTGTTTATCCATTCATCTGTGGGTAGACCTTAGATTGTTTCCACCTTTGACTGTTGTGGTGAATAATGCTGTTGTGGACATGAATATACACATACCTCTTCAAGTCTCTATTTTCAATTATTTTGGGTATATACTTAGAAGTGGAACTGCTGAATCACATACTAATACTGTGTTTAATGTTTTTGAGGAACTGCCATAATGTTTTCCGTAGAGGCTGTACAACTTTACATTCTCTCCAGAAATACAAGGATTCCAGTTTTTCCACGTCCTCACCAACCCTTGTTATTTTCAGTGTGTTGGTAGTAGCCATCCTAATGGTTATGAAGTGAATATAAGCACTTTATTTATTTTTTTTTATTTAAAGATTTTTTTTTTATTGTTTTTGACAGAGAGAGAGAGAGAGAGAGAGAGAGAGAGAGAGAGATACAGAGACAGAGACAGAGAGAAGGGGGAGGGCCCAGAGCAGTCTCCATAGTTGCACATCATTGATTTTTCCACATAGTTTCATTCCACAGGTGGGTGAGGGGCTGCACAGGGCAGGAACTGGGCCAGGGTCTCACCCCAGTGAGAACTGAACTGGGGGCACTCCCCAGTTCAGCATATGGGTCCACACGGGCCGGGGCCGGGATTCGATCCTCAGTCCCTGAGGCTGCAAAGTGAGCACTTAACCCACTGAGCCATCTGGCTTCCCCTAGTTTTTTAATATATTGATTTTACTAGCTTAGTTTGGTCTTTCTTCATCTTCTTTAAATTATATGGTATTATGCTCATTACTCTCATTTTCCTTGTACATTGCTTAGCCAAAGTTGAATATCATAGTCAAGACTTAGCATGGGAGGAATATGGAATAAATTAATTGCAATATTGTGTCCCTAAGCTCAGTGTCAAATAATCTTGAGGTCTTGAGTTAACTAACCAGAGTGAACAACCTTAGTGTAATTTTGTAGAGTTTATTACTGTTTTGCTTATTCTGGTCTGATTTCTTATGTAGATTTGGGGGAGGAATAATCCTTTACTTAGAGGTGGCAGTTTTTATACTATACTTAGAATTTGTCTGTGAATATGGAATAAAAAAGATTTTTTTTCTAAAATGTAGTATGCTGTAATTTATATTTTAAATGGGAATTCATTTTGATTTTGATTCAAATTGGTTTAAGCATATTTGCTCAAGTAGTAGGAATAGACAAGCTTCAGATTTTGACTTATGAAATGATAGCTTTAGGGGAAGCCGGATGGCTCAGTGGGTTAAGCACTCACTTTGCATTGCCGGGGACCGGGGATCGAATCCCGGCCCCGGCCCGTGCGGACCCATGTGCTGAGCTGGGAGCTCCTCCAGTTCTGTTCTCTCTCTGTCTCTGTATCACTCTCTCTCTCTCTCTGTCAAAAGACAATTAAAAAAATATATATATTAAAAAAAAAAAAATGATAGCTTTAGCAATTTGTTCTGTGTCTTGCACTTCTGAAAGTTTTTCTGATGTGGCTTTTGGCTTCATTCAATTTTTCCCCATGTAAATTCCTAAATAATTGATTATATCTCCTTTGTGCAGGATTTATCCTACTACTGTTGTTTGGAGTTGAAGGGCAAAGAGGAAGAAATACTAAAGGCACTTTCTCCAATGTGTAGTATCGACACAGGTAAACTTGTGAAAGCTGAATTCTGTTTTAGCCTTTATTTATTTCATGAACAAGTGTCTGCTGTAAGCATTTTGGAATTTAAACACAGACAAAAATGTGTGAGACAGTTCTTGTCCCCAATGAGTATGTTTGTCTGTTTGTTTGTTGTTTGTTTGTGTTTTTAAACATTTTATTTTATGTTTGAGAGAAGGTGAGAGAGAGAGAGAGAGAGAGAGAGAGAGAGAGAGAGAGAGAGAGAGAGAGAGAGAGAGAGAGAGAGAGAGAGAGAGAGAAGTGGGAAGGCTCAGAGCAGTTTCCATTGCTGTACATCATTAGTTGTAAAATGACTACATTCCACACAGGTGAATATGGGACTGTGTGGGGCAGGAACCAAACCGGGGGCCTTTTGCTTAGAAGGCAAGAACCTTAGCTGCCATCCTTGCAGGTACCAGTTGCACCACAGCTCAGCATGGGGTTTGCACGGGCTGGGGCCAGGATTCGATCCCTGGACCTCACTGTTGCAGGGCAAGTGCTCAACCTGTTGAACTACTCCGGCTTCCCCAATGATTATGTTAATATAAGGAAAGCTTGGGGTGGCTTTTAAATCATTTCTAACATTGTCAAGTATAAAGTGAGAAAACCTGTCATTATTCTGGTGGAGTGAATTTAGGCAGGAAGAAGCTCAGCTCATTAAATCATCTATTCAGTAAATATTTATTGAGAAATTGTGTGCCAGGCTTTAGTCTAAGCAGTGATCAAAACCAAAACTTCATCCCTCATGGAGAGAGACGATAAGTAACTGTATGGCTGTCAGGAAATAAAAATGCAATGTCAACACTTGAAGTCATGGAATTCTGCTTTTGTTTATATCAGGATTGACTTTCGCAGCTGTTCACTGCTTGTCTGGAAAGTGCCAAGGTAGTCTCATGCTTTACCGGGCAAATAAATATCCAAGAGAAATGCTGGGGCCTGTTACATTTATTTGGAAGTCTCAGAGGACCCCTGGCGACCCTTCTGAGAGCAGGCAGTTGTGGATCTGGCTTCACCCAACTCTTAAACAGGTATAATTATTGAGATTATTTCCCCATCATTCGTTACTTTATTCTTTTTTTAAGATTTATTTTAACAGAGAGAGAGACAGGGAGAAGGGAGAGGGCCCAGAGAAGTCTCCATAGTTGTGTGTCATCAGTTTTCGACATAGTTTTGTTCCACACAGGTGGGTGGGGGCTGCGCAGGGCAGGAACTAGGTGGGGACCTCCTGCATGGGAGGCACGCCCCCGCAGGCTGGGGGCCAAACCAGGGGCCTCCTACATGAGAAGCTTGCTCTGGCAAGAACCGAACTGGGGGCCACACCCCAGTTTGGCATATGGGTTTGCATGGGCGGAGCTGGGACTCGATCCTCAGACCCTGGGGCTGCAAATTGAGAGCTCAACCCATTGAGACATTCCGGCATCCTCGTTACTGCATTCTTGATGACCATTGAATATCAATACTATAAACTTTTAAATGGTTAAAGTTTGGCTGATGGTTTAGTATTTGAGTATAGGGAGGAAAGTTGTTTGACTATTTAATGAAGCAAATCCTGACCTCTCATATTTTAGTAAGCCGTAAGTAGAGATGAAATGGCTTGAAATGTTGCATTATGCAAATGGCTTGAAATGTTGCATTCAAACAATGAATGCTTCTACCATGCTTGAATTGGATCACTGGTATCTAGGTGTTTGTTAGAGCCTATTTGATGATGAGAAGCTGTTTTGAGTAATTCTGATGATTTTTAATACCGCATTCAGCTTAGCTTCTCTTTTTTATTTTTTAGCGTACTCACTGCTTTTATATGGTAGACTGTACATTTTCTTCAGTTTTCTTTTTAAGTGTGTTGTGTGTGTGTGTGTTTTAATTTGGTCAGAGTAATTGGGTTGTTTTTTGTCAGTCTTTGACATTTGTATTTCTTTTTTGTTCCCAGTGCCATATACTACTCAAGAACCAAAAAAAGCTTCTTCATGGTGGATTTAGTTTAATTGTGAAGGGATAAAACTCTAAGAGAGAAAAAAATAACATACAAACTAAACCACCTTAAATTTATAGTGTATTTAAATTTTAAAACTTAATAGTAAAATGTTTAAATGTATCTTTAGGATATTTTAGAGGAAATAAAAACAGTGTGCCGGTGTATGGAGCCCACCAAATCAACTGTTTGCATTCCTGACCCCCTTCTGACACCATCCCAAGAAAAAAGCCAGCTTAAACTTCCTAATGAGAAAATTGGCAAGAAAAGAAAACGAAAAGACGATGGGGAACATGCTAAACCAATTAAAAAATTTATCGGTGACGGAACTAGAGATCCACATCAGTTGTATTCTTGGATCTCTCTAACCACGGGCATTCTAATCAGGTACCGGCTGAATTTGCTCTGAGCATTTCCAGTGAGCTGTGTTTTTGCCAATGGCACAGACATCATACATGATGGAAATTTCCATTTTAAGACCTTTCTCTCTTTCAGTGACTTGACAATGGAGATGAACAGATTCCGGCTAATTGGTCCACTTTCCCACTTCATCCTAACTGAGGCACTGACTGCTGCCTCTGTCCACACCGTAAGATTGAATGTGAATGTAATGTTTTATTCTAGTCACGTTCTTCCTAGCAAACTTGTGAAACCTAACATATAATTTGGTAATGTTTTGGGCCCATGGCCTATAAATATTTATTTTCTTAGGCTTATTATTAAGGACTTTGTCATCTCTCACTTCTCCAGAAGAGAAAATCTAAATGAATGTAATAAGTAAACTAACTTATTATTTAAGTATTCTTGCAGCTTGTGAATTTGATAGAAGGGTCTTCTTTTTTTATTTATTTTTTTAATGTTTTAGAGAGAGAGAGAGAGATACAAAGATAGAAAGAGAACTGAACTGGGGGCACTCCCCAGTTCAGCATATGGGTTCGCATTGGCCAGGGCCGGGATTCGATCCTCGGTCCCAGGCATTGCGAAGTGAGCGCTTAACCCACTGAGCCATCCCGGCTTCCCCTGAAGGGTCTTCTTAACCTCTGTTCCGTAAGTAGGTAACAGCTGCTAAAAATCTCTGAACGTGTATGCGAGTTTTTTGGTTTGTTTGTACTTGTGTGATGCATATTTTCTGGGGCTAGTTTTAAGGGTCCGTGATTCCTAAGAGAGTAAAAACATGTCAGGTGCAGCACTGTTCAATAGAACTTTCTGTGAAGATGATGTTCCTTTGTGCCATATAATATGGTAGCCACTAGCCACATATAGCTGTTGGCATTTGAAACGCAGCTAGGGGGACTGAAGATCTGAATTGGTACCTTTATTTAACTAAACATTAAATTTGAAAAGCTCTCTGTGTGTAGTGGCTACCATGTTGACAGCACAGGTCTAGAGAATAGAGGCTGGATGAGGATCCAGATACTCTATTCATATTCAGTTTGTTTTCTGTATTATGCCATGGACCTGTCAGTGCCTGTGTCTCTCACAGATTGAACATGGTCAAACATGATATAGATCTGAACAGCTTTCGAACTTTTAGAAGAAAAATACTTTAAAAAAACAAAGGCTGCTTTTCTCTTCATTGCTTTCACACTGACTTCAACCATTGTTGTCTCTCATGAACACAGAAGCAGTCTCACCTTTTCTCCTTTGTTCCCTCTTCACTTCATCCCCTGTGCAGCAGCCAATGTGACATTTTAACAATTTACTCACATTGTGTTACTTTGTGACTAAAAGCTTTTGAGTAGCTTCTCACTGTATTTGAGAAATAATTCAGGGCCTTTACTGTGACTGTGTAATCGCATGTCTTTCTGCCTTCTCTCTCCTCTTCTGCACTTCGGCCACATTGGCCTCCTTTCAGTTCTTGAATGTGTCAGAGCTTATCTCCCTCAGAGCCTTCACACCTGCGTTTTTCCCACCTGCTTGAACATTCTGCAGCCACCGCTCTTTGCCCCAAACCATCCTCATTCTTCAGGTTTTATCATCTGTATCATTTCCCTGTAGAATCTTTTCCTGATCCCGCAAGTTAAATTGTATCCCTCCTATTGTTTTCCTTGCTTCTTTCACATTTCCTCAGTTTATATTAGGTTTATTTGTGTGTTTATGCAGTGCTTGTATCTCACATTAGACTGTGAGCTTTCTGATGGCAGTGACAGGGTTGGTCCTGTTCTTTACTCTGTCCCCAGTGCTTAGTGCAGTGCCTGGTACTCTACTCTGGCTAAATAAGTTGCAGAGCAAGGAGGTTTGGTTCCAGAGCCTGTACCTTAGTCCACTAAGCTATGATTCCCGAGTATTTGTGAGATAAGTAGTGTGTGTTACAGGTCACTTACTTTAGTGAACTTCAGTATGAAGCATGGCTACAGGGTCTCTTCCTTGGAATGCACATAGTACTTTTTGAAAGCTTGCTTGATTCCTGGTTCTGTCTGGAAGAAATGGAAGTAAAACAAACTTGCGTGTATCTTATTTGAGAATGCCAAATCTCAACCACTAGACCACTGAGGAAGGTTTTGTGTATCTTATTTGAAATTTCTAGGAGTATTATAGTTGTAATATATCCTTTTGCAACCTCCAAATGTATTGGTTTGGTTTTTCTTTGGCTTTATTTCCTAAATTGGTGATGATGAAGTTGGCATAGTGGAAGAGGAGTAAGGAGCAAGGTCACTCATGTTGGCATTGTGTTCGAGACAGACCACAGCTTGTGGAGCGGCTTAATTAGGTCGTCTAAAAACCATGGGTGGTGTTCTTAGTATGTGAAATCTTGACAGAATTGCAATACTGTGTGCTTGCCTCTAATAAAAAGAGTGATTGGTCTGGTGTTAATTACTGTGTTAAATATAGTGGCAGATTTCCTGGTTCCCCCTATAAAATGTTGATTCCCATGTAAGACAGAAAATGGGTGTGGGAGGGGCAGGATCACAGCCATAACAAAATTATTAAGTCTCATTTATTATTTGTCTAGTGAACAGGAGTTGTTATTTTTCAGGAGGGTGAGGACACAGAGAAGACACCTCACCAGTGGTGGATTGAAACCTGTAAGAATCCTGGTAGCGTTTCCCTTCACCACAGACAAGAAGCCCTTTTTGCATTGTTGGGAGGTATACAGAGTGGGTACTGGGTTGTATTGGGGAAGGAGGGAATAGCGGGGAGTGGGTTAAAATAATGTTTTGCTATTGGACTACCTACATAGAGTGGTGCTTTTTAACTTGTAACTTTTTTTTATAATAAAGCAAGAAAGTAAATAAGAGAGGTGTCTGAACTAAGTGAATAGTGTAAACACTTTCTGAGTTTGTTTATGAAACAATGAAGGAGATATTAATATTCTAAATAACTGGCATTCTGATATTATAGATAAATGCATATATCAGATACTAAACTGAAATCAATACTTACCTGCATTACTTTTGTGCATGAAGCTACAATAGTTATTTTGATAGAAACATCCAAGTTCATGTAGTAAAATAATGTTATGCTAATTTAATATACCGGTATTTTTTTTGTAGAAACTTCACTCTTTGTGAATGTTAATATAGTCTCTAAAAGTGTCAGTGGACCAAAAGGAGAGTATATGTTTTTAAATAAATAGCCTGAGAAGAAAGTTTCACCAGAAAAATTTGAAAATACAAGCAAATATGTATGTATTGTGAATGACTTTAAGTTTGGGTACTTTGTTTGTTGTTAAAGGAGTAACATCACCAGCAGAAATTCCGGCAGGTACAATTCTGGGACTGACGGTTGGGGATCCTCGAATAAATTTGCCTCAAAAGAGGTCCAAAGTTTTGCCCAATCCAGAAAAATGCCAAGGTAAAGTTCTTGAAACACCCCTGGTTTTCTGTGTTTGAGCAGCAATCTAGTTCCATTAGTAGAATTCTCTTTGTGACACCTCTGTGATAACTTAATCTGTAGAAAATTAGGGCAATCTTTACCTGGCTACTTTCAAGGTGGTTATGATCAAAGGAGATGGTGTGTGTGGGAGTATCTTTTAGCTACAAAACGTGTAGCCTGGTTCTCATGTTTGTGTTTTTCCCTAAGTCTTTTATTTCTAGTGTCTAGTAAAACCTGTCTCTCTGCAGACTGGGTTCTCTGAAAATGTCTGGCATTTCAGAGTTGTAATGGTGAGGTAGGGCTGTGCACCTGCAGCTGGTCTTGTGCTCATTGGAAGCCTCTGTCTGACCATACAGATGATCCAGGTTCGAATCCTGGCAAGGCCATCCCAGGTGCTGAAGGGTAAGATGTCTTAGTTTAGACTCAGTAGAGTGGCCTGAGGGAGGTTTGGGGCTGAGGTGGCATAGGAGGGTGGGTAGGGCTGGCTAAAACTTTAGTCAGATCTGGGATTTGCAGCAGTTGTGATGTCTTACTGTATTTACTGTCATTTAAATATAGCTATTTGAAAGAATAATTAAAATTAGCTTGTGAATTTTTTGAAGAGAATATACACGTGTGTGTAGTAACAACTTTAGAATTTCTTTTTACCTCCATGTATAGTTAGATAGCTTATTAAGGGGACAGTAATTACTCTGACTTCACATGAAAGGTGGATTGGATGAAAGGATTTTGAAGATGTATAGGTAAGTTAGTTAATTATAAAGTCTACGACTTTAATCAATGAGTTGTTGCCTTACTCTTTTCTTTTTAAAAAGCAATATGAACTGGTGCAGCCATAATGTTTACAGTGTTGACTGTGCAATTAAATGTTGACTATCTTATTCAAGCCTTAAAACTATAGTTTACTTAGTTTCTGTTGCTGCTTCAAATTTCTTTTTGGAGTGTGGCAGTTTTGTATTAAATCCTTTCTAAGGTTATTTATTTTTTATCTTAACATGAATCAATTCAAGGAAAATTAAAGTCTTCCTTAAAAAAAATGATTTAAGTCAGCGGTGTCCAGACTTTTGAAGAATAGTCTTGGGCCACATATAAAATATACTATATACTAACACTAATGATAACTGATAAACTAAAAAAGTTTGCAAAAAGAAATCTCGTTGTTTTAAGAATTTGTGTCGGGCCACATTCAAAGCCATCCCAGGCCACAGGTTGGACATACCTGATTAAAGTTTTATAAAAGCTTACCATCTTATTAGTCAGTGTGGAATTTTGTTAAAACCTCTTTGAAGTAATTTCTTTGAAGAAGTATTGGCATGTGAGCTACATAAAGAAAGAAACTTTTTCTTCTTTAATTCTTTATTTTTTTTCAGTTACAGTTGGCATTTAGTATTATTTTATATTAGTTTCAGGTGTACACCATAGTGACTAGAGATTTATGTAATTTATGTGGTGGTCCCCTGGTAAGTCTAGTACCCACCTGGCACTATACATAGTTGTTGCAACATTATTAACTATATCCCCTATGCTGTGCTTTATATAACCATGACTAATTTGTAACTACCAATTTATATTTCCTAATGCTGTCACCCTTTTCAACTAGTTCCCCAAACCCCTTTCTCTCTGGTAACCATCAGTTTGATCTCTGTATAAGTCTGTTTCTGTTTTGTTGATTCATTAATTTTGTTCTTTGATTCCACATATAAGTGAGATCATTTGGTATTTGTCTTTTTCAGTCTGACTTGTTGCACTTAGCCTACCGGTAATACTTTCTATGTCTATCCATGTTGTTGCAGATAGTATTGGTTTGGTTTTTCTTAGGCAGAGTAATATTCCATTATATATATGTACTACAATTTCTTTCCTTTTCATTTTTTAAGATTTATTTTATTGTTTTTTTTATAGAGACAGCGAGAAACAAAGGCAGAGAGAGACAGGGAAATGGGAGGATTCAGAGCAGTCTCCATAGTTGTACATCATTAGTTTTCGACTTGGTTTTGTTCCACACAGGTGGGTGGGCCGGGAGGGGGGCAAGAACAGGGCAGGAACCAGCAGGGGGCCTCGTACATGGGAGGCATGCCCACTTGAGTGCAAGGGGAGATGGGGAGGGAAACTGGGGGCCTCCCAGATGGGAAGCTTGCCCCTGCAAGAACCAAACTGGGAACCTCCCTTATGGGAAGCACACCCTAGTTCAACACATGGGTCCACATGGGCCAGGGCTGGGGTTCAGTCCTCAGTTGCTGGGGTTGCAAAGCGAACGCTCAACCCACTGAGCCACCCTGGCTTCCCCTATAATTTCTTTATTCAGTTGTTTGTTGATGGACACTTGGGTTGCTTTCATATCTTCTCTGTTTTTAATAGTGTGTCAGTGAACATAAGGATACATATATCTTTTTGAATTAGTGTTTTGGATTTCTTTGGATAAATACCCAGAAGTAGAATTGCTGGGTCATAAGGTAGTTCTATTTTAAATTTTTTGAGGAATCTTCAAACCATTTTTCATAGTGACTATACCAATTTGCATTCCCACTGACAGTGCACAAGGGTTCCCTTTTCTCTGCCTTTTTTCCAACACTTGTTTTTTGATTTATTGGTGATGGCCATCCTGACAGGTGTGAGGTGGTATCTCATTGTGGTTTTAATTTGCATTTCCCAGATGATTAGTGATGTTGAGCATCTTTTCATGTGTCTGTTGGCCATCTGTATGTCCTCTTTGGAGAAATGTCTGTTCAGGTCCTCTGCCTGTTTTTTTAAGTTGGATTGTTTGTGTTCTTTTGGTATTGAGTTGTATGAGTTCTTTATAAATTTTGGATATTAACCCCTTATCAGATGTATCATTGATGAATATCTTCTCTCATTCAGTAGTTTCATTGTTCTTTTGTTTTGTTGGTGGTTTTCTTTTTTTTTTTTTTTTTAAGATTTTATTGATTTTTGACAGAGAGAAACAGAGACAGAGAGAAGGGTGAGGGCCCAGAGCAGTCTCCATAGTTGACAGCATTAGTTTTCCATATAGTTTTACTCCACAGGTGGGCGCAGGGCTGCGCAGGGCAGGGACTGGGCCAGGAGCCTCCCATATAGGCCCTGGCAAGAACTGAACTGGGGGCACACCCCAGTTCAGCATGTGGGTCCCCATGGGCCAGGCCGGGATTCAATCCTCAGTCCCCGGGGCTTCAAAGCGAGCGCTCAACCCACTGAGCCATCCCAGCTTCCCCATGTTGGTGGTTTTCATTGCTGTGCAAAACCTTGTTAGTTTGATGCACTCACATTTGTTTATTATTTTCTTTTGTTTCCCTCACCCTAGGAGATATGTCAGAAAAAAACATCACTAAGAGCAATATCAGAGAGTTTACTGCCTTTTATTTCTTCAAGGAGTTTTATGCTTTTGAGTCTTACATTTAAGTCTTTAATCCATTTTGAGTTTACTCTTGTATATGTTGTAAGAACATGGTCCAGGTTTATTTTTTAGCATGCGCCTGTCCAGTTTTCCCAACATCATTTATTGACTAGACTGTCTTTACCCCACTGTATGTTCTTGCCTCCTTTGTCATAGATTAAATGAACATATAAGCGTGGGTTTATTTCTGGGCTCTCAATTCTGTTCCATTGATCTATGTATCCGTTTTTGTGCCCACACCATGTTGTTTTGATTACAATAGCCTTGTAGGATAGTTTGATATCAGGTAGCATGATAGCTCCAATTTTGTTCTTCTATTGAGTATTTTGTGGTTCCATATAAATTATAAGATTATTTTTTCTAGTTCTGTGAAAAATGCCATTGGTATTTTGGTAGGGATTGTGTTGAACCTATAGATAGCTTTGGGTAGTATGAACATTTTAATGATGTCAATTCTTCCTATCCATGAGCATAGTACATGCTTCCATTTATTTGTATCTTGTTTACTTCTTTGTAATAATTTTCCAAGTATAGGTCTTTTACCTACTTGGTCAAATTTATTCCTAGGTATTTTATTTTATTTTTTTTGATGCAATTTTAAATAGGATTGTTATCTTAATTTGTAATTCTGACAGTTCATTATTGATGTATAAAACTGCAACTGGTTTCTGAATATAGTAGACTCTCAGTTAACTGACACACATGGGGATTGGTAGATGCTGGATAGATGTAAATAGACTATCCTTTAACTGGATCTCAAGCAACCAACACTCTCAAGCAACTGGCAAAATCTCAAAACATTTTTTTGCCAGCTGCTTGAGTTCTGCTTAACTGCGAGTATGGTATTGATTTTCTATCCTGCTACTGTACTTTATTCATTTATCAGTTCTTATAGATTTTTGGTGGAATCTTTGGAGTTCTCTCTATATAGTGTCATGTCATCTGCAAATAATGACTGTTTTACTTCTTTCTTTCCAATTTGGATGCCTGTTATTTATTTATTTTTTCTTGTGTGATAGCTGTGGCTAGGACTTCCAACACTATTTTGAATAAAAGTGATAAAATTGGGCATCCTTGTCTTGGTCCTGATCTTAAAGTGCTTTTACCTTTTTTCCGTTGAATATGATGTTAGCTATGGGTTTGTCATATATAGCCTTTATTCTTCTGTTGAGGTATGGTCCTTCTATTCCCAGTTGGCTGAGAATTTT
Organism: Craseonycteris thonglongyai; assembly: GCA_004027555.1. Lineage (NCBI taxonomy): Eukaryota > Metazoa > Chordata > Mammalia > Chiroptera > Craseonycteridae > Craseonycteris > Craseonycteris thonglongyai. The sequence continues at coordinate 46,745 of PVKE010002926.1, forward strand.
TCATAAATGGATTTCGTCAAACACTTTTTCTACATCTATTGATGTAATCATATAATTTTAATTTATTTTGTTTATGTGGTGTATCACTTTAATTGATTTGTGGATACTGAACCAAACTTTCATTCCAGGGGTAAATCCCACTTGATCGTGGTATATGATCTTTTTAATGCATTGCTGAATTCTGTTTGCTAATATTCTGGTGAGGGTGTTTGCATCTGTGTTCATCAGGGATATTGGTGCGCGCGCGCGCGCACACGCGCGCACACACACACACACACACACACACACATTGTAATCTCTGTTTGTTTTTGGAATCAGTATAATGGTGACCTTGTAAAATGAGTGTGGGAGCCTCTCTTTCTCTTGAATTTTTGGAGTTGTTTGAGAAGAATCAGTGTTAATTCATCTTTGAATGTTTAGTAACATTTACCTGTGAGGCCATCTGGTCCAGGACTTTTGTTTGTTGGGAGTTTCTTGACTACTGATTCAATTTCATTAGTATTATAGTATTTGGTTGGTTCGGGTTTTGTTTTTTCTTGATTCAGTTTTTAAAGATTGTATGTTTCTAGGAATTTATTCATTGCTTTGTCTAGTCTACTGGCATATAATTATTCATAATATCTTCTCATAGTCATTTGTATTTCTGTGGTATCAGTTGCCACTTCTCTTTCATTTCTGATTTTATTTATTTGGACCCGCTTTTATTTATTTATTTATTTATTTTTTTAAAGATTTATTTTATTGTTTTTGACAGAGACAGAGAGACTGAGACAAGGGAGTGGGCCCAGAGCAGTCTCCATAGTTGTACATCATCAGGTTTTTTTTCAACATGGTTTTGTTCTATACAGGTGGGTGGGGGCCAGGCTGGGGGCCTCCCAAATGGGAGGCATGCCCCCTTGAGCCAGTGGCTGAGTCGGGGGTGGGAGCGAGAACTGAACTGGGTGGCTTCCTGCATGGGAAACACACCCCAGTCCAGCATATGGGTCTGCATGGGCTGGGGCTGGGATTCAATCCTTGGTCCCCGGGGCTGCAAGGTGGGCGTTTAACCCACTGATCCATCCTGGCTTCCCCCTCTTTATTTTCTTGATGAGTCTGGTTAAAGATTTATCAGTTTTGTTTGTCTTTTCAAAGAACCATCTCTTGATTTCATTTATCTTTTTTTTAAGACTATTTTGTTTATTTCCACTATGATCTTTATAGATCCTTCTACTCACTTTGGGTTTTGTTTACTGTTCTTTTCAGTATAAGGTTAGATTGTTTATTTGAGATTTTTGTTTTTGTGTCTTTAGGTAGTCCTGTATTGCTATGAATTTCCCTTTTAGGATTGCTTTCTCTGTGTCCCATAGATTTTGGGTTGTTGTATTTTCATTTGTCTCAATGTGTCTTTTGATTTCTTCCTTGATCTCATTGTTGACCCATTCATTATTGTAGTAAGATGTTATTTAGCCTTCGTGTGTTTGTGTTTTTCAGTTCTTCCTTGTCATTGATTCTAGTTTCATACCACTGTATTCACAGAAGATTCTTGATATGATTTCAATCCTCTTAAATTTATTGAAACTTGTTTTGTGGCCTAACATGTAGTCTATCTTGGAAAATGTTCCATGTGCACTTAAAAGGAATGTATATTCTGCTGCTTAGGGTAAAATGCTCTATAAATAGCAATTAAATCCATCTGGTCTAGTGTGTTAAGGATGCTGTTTCCTTGTTGATTTTCTGTCTGGAAGATCTGTCCGTTGGTGTCAATGGGGTGTTAAAAGTCCCCTACTATGATAGTGTTACTGTCCATGTCTCCCTTTATGTCAGTCATTGTATGCTGTATATATTTAGGTGCTCCTGTGTTGGGTGCATAGGTGTTTTACATGGGTTATATTATATCCTATCGTTGGATTGATCCCTTTATTATTATGTAATGCCCATCTTTGTCTTTTATTATAGACTTTGTTATAAAGTATATTTTGCTTGATATAAGTATTGCTACCCCAGCTTTTTTTTTTTTTCTCATTTCCATTCCTATGAAATACCTTTTTCCATACCTTTACTTTCAGTCTGTGTGTGTCTTTTGATCTGAAGTGTGTCTCTTGTAAGACAGCATATAGTACTTGTATGTATGGGTCCTGGTTTCTTATCCATTCAACTATCCTATGTCTTTTGATTGAGCATTTAATCAGTTTACATTTAAAGTGATTATTGATATGTAGTTATTGCCATTTTATTCATCTTTATGATCTTTTATTTTCTTCTTCTTGTTCATAAGTTCCTTTAACATTTCTTGTAATACTAGTTTGGTGGTGATGAGCTCCTTTAGCTTTTTATTGTCTGGGAAGCTCTTTTTCTCTCAAAGAAGTAAGCTTTTAAAGGAGGCTATATTATACCAACATTATTTCAAAACTACTATTAGAAATAAATTTTGATGGGTTGGATCCATTAATAAATGATAAATCCTTTGAAGAACCTCCTGCCACGGTGATCCAATCTTTCTTTCTATATCTGAAGTCATGTGTTAGGTTTTGGACAGCCAAGAAGTTGCTTTATTAAGAGATAGGAATGGCGGGAGGTCAGGCAAGTGTACCAGAACCTTTCCAATTAGAACAAGAGTTGAGTATTTATTAAGCAGTATAAACAGAGGTGGTCTGAGGTAGACAAGGGTGGCCTGAATCCAGGGGTTTAGCAGGGGGTTGGGGGATTCGTTGGTTGTTCTTGGGCTTCCTACACCTTCTCCTGTGATCTGTTGTACTTGTTAGGTCCCGCCTACAGCCTTCCATCATGCAAGGGCTCTCTTGTTCATTGTGCACCTGTGGCCTTGAACAGTGGGAATGGCAAAGATAGATTGGCAGTAAAGCAAAACAAGCAAATAATTGGTCTCTTTTTTTCTTCTTCTTATGGTTTTTTTTTCTTATGGTTTAACACCATTCTCTTCCTGTTTTGACTTAGACAGAAGAGACCAATTCTAATGTTACTTATACCATAATGAAAGGTTTTCCTGATTTGAGTAACAAGCTATTTTTTTTTCTGTACTGGGAATTAGAGAGCTCTGAAAAGAGAAGGTATATGACTGATATTGTGATGTAATAAGAAATACATGAGTATATTTTGGTCTTTATCTAAGAGTGCTTTTCCTGGCACAGAGTTTCTAAAACCCTTGTAATTTCCTAAGTGTTAAGAGCCTTAAAGGCTAAAGGAGCATCTTTTGTTTTTCAGAATAAGCCCCTTTCCACCACAGCTGAGTTTATGTTGATGAGGTGACCTTTGGAAGGTCCCTAAAAATGGTGGATTGATTGCTGGGGGAACCAACCACATGATTAAAGGGTTGGCACTTTCAGCTCCCACCCCTTTCACCCAGGGAAGGGCCAGAGATTGAGATAAATCACCAGTGACCAGTGGTTTAATCAGTCATGTTTATGTGATGAAGCCTGCATAAGAATCCTACTAAATAATGGGGTTCTGAGAGCCTCTCGTTTGCTGAACACATGGAGGTGCTAGGCGGGTGGCACCCTGAGAGAGGGTACAGAAGCTCCACACTTCTTTTCTCATAACTTTCCCTGTGCATCTCTTCCATTTGGCTGTTCTGAGTTGTATTCTTTTATTTAAAAAAAAGAAGAAGAAGAAGAAGAAAGAAACAACAAACAAGACAGTAATGTAGTAAGTAAACTGTTTTCCTGAGTTTATTGAACACAGAGAGGGGGTCATGGATCTGACCAATTTATAGCCAGTTGGTCAGAAGTATGGGAAGCTGGGTCTTTCCATTGGTCTCTATAGTGGGAGCATTCTTGTTGGACTGAGCCCTTAACCTCTAGAATCTGATGATATCTCCAGGTAGATAGTATCAGATTGAATTATATTGTAGGATACCTAGCTGGTGGTGGAGAATTGCTTGCTGTGGGAAAACCCCCTCATACCCTTGAGTGTCAGAAATATTGAGAGTAGAGTTTATCCAGCCTACCCTGCAGATAGCCAATTACGATCACACCAGGATGCAGTGCAATAAAGTGGCATTTATTGTGTAGCACTACACAATGGAGAATGGGCACCTTGTGCTGGAAAAACCCAAACTCTCTGATGGTTTACAGACAAGTTTTATAAAGCAAAACTTATGAGTCACCTAGAGTAATGTGTTTGGGATGGTGGGCCTTGATGATTGGTCAAAAGTAAGGTAAGGGTAGTGAATCATTATTTCAGGTTGTGAGGTCAGCTTTGGAGTCCTTCAGCCTAGTGTCATGACGATTGGCCAGATGGTTCCTCTTTAGGGCTCAGGAGCTGAAACACAGCTTAGGCCATGATGTTATCTGTAGCTTAACAGAAACCCTTACCTTGTGACCCTTAGTCAAGGCATGACCATTGCTCCTGGCCGCCTCAGGGGATTAATGACTAGTAAGGGAAAGGGCATGCTGTGAAGAAACTGAGTAGAGTTCTGGGGCTACATATTAAATAAAAATTATACATTAAATTGGGACCCTTGGTTTCTGTTGGTCATTTGCTTTGTGGGCTGAAAAAGATCTTTTTTTGCATTATTTATGTATTTATTTATTAAATTTGTTGGGGTGACTTTGGTTAGTAAAATTATATAGGCTTCAAGTGCACAGTTCTATAATATATCATTGTGTTGCATTGTGTGCTCCCCACCCAGAGTCAGTTCTTTGATCACTATATATATATTTAATTCCCCCACCCCATCCTTCTTTCCCCTTCCCCTCTAGTAACCACTAAAACAGCAGTGTCCAACCTTTTGGCTTCTCTGGGCCACATTGGAAAAAGAATTGTCTTGGGCCACACATAAAATACATTAACAGTAATGATAGCTGATGAACTAAATAAAACGTCAGAAGAATTTGGGCTGTTTGGATACAGCTGCACTAAACTGTTGAGTGTGTCCATGAGGTTTGTTTGTCTTGTTCCTTTGTTGCTTTCAGTTTTATATCCCACATATGAGTGAAGTCATATGGTTCTCAACCTTTTCTGTCTGATTTATTTTGCCTAGTGTGATAATCTCAAGATTCATTCATATTGTCGCAAATGGCAGTATTTCACTTTTTCTTATGGCTGAGTAATTATGTGTAATGTACTCATCTTCTGTATCCAATCATCTATTAAAGGACACTCTGGTTGTTTCCATGTCTTGGCCACTCTGAATAATGCTGCAATAAACATCGGGGTAAACGTATCTTTGTGGACAAAGTTTTCAGAGTTTTTTGGGCAGATACCCAGAAGAGGGATTGCTGAGTTATATGGTAATTCTATTCTTAATTTTTTGATGAACCTCCACAGTTTTCCATAGTGGCTATACCAACTTACATTCCCGTCAGCAGGGTGTGAGGGTTTCTTTTTCTCCACAGCCTCTCTAGCACTTATTATTTCTTATTGATGATAGCCATTCTAACAGGTGTGAGGTGGTATTGATTTGTATTTCCTTAATTGCTAGTGAAGTTGAGCATTTTTTTATATACCGGTATCTGTTGGCTGTTTGTATGTCTTCTTGGGAGAGGTGTCTGTTCAGGTCCTCTGCCCATTTTTTAATTGTATTGTTTATTTTTTTGTTGTTGAGTTGTTTGAGTTCTTTATATATTTTAGATATTAGCCCCTCAGTGGAGGTGTTGTTTGTAAATATCTTCTCCCATTTGGTTGGTGAAAAAATTTCTTAATGTGTGTTACTAGGTTATCTTGATGTGTAGGGGTAGAAGCTGTACATCTTGTGAATCTACTCAGTGTATGCTATTATTATTTCTGCTGTCTTTGTTATTTGTGCCCCCACCTCCTGGCCCCAGCAGACAAACAGTTGTTGCGCTAACCAGTTTCTATAATGGTACTATGTGACTTCTTTCTTATAGTTGTTAGTCCAAGCTAGCGTACAAATTTTTTTTTTAATACTTTTTGAGGGGTCTCAGCTCCTCAGCATCAGTAGTGACAGTACGGAGAAGGAAACAGTTTTCTCTTTCAGTGAAAAACCTGAAGTGATGATGCATGTTCTCAGATGCTTTGAAAAAGTTTACTTGATCATTGGGTTCTTCAATTTGATTTAATATGTGTTTTTTCAAATCTTTTCAACTTCATTATCATAACATTTTACTATATCAGTAACTGGTTTTCTGGGTGAGGTTTAAATTACAAATTGTGCTGTACTGTCAGCATTTGAGTATTTGCTCTCTTTACCATCTGCTAATTTGTTTTTCTTTTCAAGATTTATTTATTGTTTGAGAGAAGGTGGGGGAGGGGGAGGGTACAGAGAAGTCCCATCTGTTAATTTGCTTTGATACATTATTTTAATTAATATTTATTTTCCTGAGGTGAATATGCCACAGAACATACGGAACTTGCATTGTGCTCATGGGCTTGTTTTAATCTTTCTCTTTACATACTCTTTGGTAGCACATACGCAAAACACTGGAGGAGTCAAGTTGCCTTTGGAAAGATTGTAAGCACTTTTGTAGCACTGATGTGCATGTGACTTCCAGAAGCCCCCAGTTATCAGTCATTTCCCATGACTTCTGTTTCTACTCTTGGGAGAAAAAAAGTGATATCTTTAGCTGGGTCCCTTTAACTATTCTGCATATTCAGTTTAAAACAATGAATTTGAAGGCTATAACTCTGGTTTATTTGATTCCCAAATTATGAAGCTTTTTATTAGTTTCATTTGCTTTTCTAAGTAAGACTTGTTAAGAAAGTTTTAATTTAAAATTTGGTGAGTTTTAAATGTATTTAAGAAAGGGGAAAATAAGCTATTTCCTTCCATTTTAAAAATCACAATTCTGGAGTTATATAGTCAGAAGGCTTTTGTCTTGGTATGAAAGAATATACTTCATATCATTCTTGGGGGAAGGAATTAGTACTGCATTCAGAATTCATAGTCATTCTGGGTAAACCGAGGTACATGCTGGCTCAGTTGGTAATGTTCTTTTATCTCACTTAGTGAAGACTATTAACCTAAAAAGGTCTTCCCCTTTTTCTTCAGACGTACTTTACTTTGTTATAAGTAGACTTTATATTTTAAAACAGCTTTTAGGTACAGCAAACTAAAAGTGCCAAGTACAGAGAGTTTCCATATACTCCTGCCCCCACACATGCACAGCCTCCCCTACTATCAACATCTTGTACCAGAGTGCTACATTTATTATAATCTGTTAACCTACACTGACCTGTCATTAACACCCAAAGGTCATGGTTTACATTAGGGTTCACTCTTGGTGTTACATATTCTATGGGTTTGGACAAGTGTATTGACATGTATCTACTACTATACAGTGACATTCTCCTTGACATGCTATCATTATAGCATCATACCGAATAGTTTCACTGTCCTGAGTTCACTGTGCTCCACCTATTCATCCCTCTCTCCCCTACCACAACCCCTGATCCTTTTACTGTCTCTGTAGTTTTGCCTTTCCCCAGACTGTCATATCATTTGCAATATATAGTCTATAGCCTTTCACATTGGCTTTTTTCACTTAGTAATATGCACTGAAGTTTTCTCCATATTTTTTCTTGGCTTGAGAGCTCGTTTCTTTTTCTGAATAATATTCTGTAGTCTGGATGTATCACTACTTTTAATTTTTTAATCTACTTTTTATTATTTCTTTGAATATTTGAAGATGAGGCCATGCTTTTCTATGCCTTCACACCCTAAGTCTGAGTCACCTCTTTCGTCTGCAGCCAAGTCTGAATAAAATCCCAGTCCTGTGCCTCACATCCATGGAGCGCTTGCTTCCCAGGAAAGTGTCCTGGGAAGACAGAGGCTGTTTGAAATGGATCTTGCTTGGTCCTAGTCAGACTCCGTGAGCTTGCAGCTCACGGCACTGTTACTTGCGACACTGTTGGTTCTTATCTCCGTGAGGAAGAGCAGTGCACTTGAAGCAGTTGCTGCTTTAAAGGAGTTTTCATCTCATATCTTTGCATCAGCTTAATTTTTAAAACTTTGGTCTCCCCTGAGGTCTGTCATATTATGGTCCAGTCACTTCCAGCTTATTTTTTTTCCAGCTGTCAGACTCATGCAGGTATGTGCCTTTGAATGACCTTTCTATGTTGGCATTTTTGGACCATAATCAAAATTCATGAGTTGTCTTTTTCTTTTTTTTTTTTTTTTTAATTTGTCAGTCCAACAAAATACAATGTGGAAGATTTCCCCCCCCCTAGTGATTAAATGACTACATGCAAGAAGTCCCTTATCAATGTATGTGTTTATAATTGAAAAAGTTCCTCCTCCTTTCTCACTAGAGTAGTATTTGGCATTGTGTGGCTTATTTAAAGGAATGAAATATTTCACAGAAAATATGCGCATTTTAAAGGAATGAGAATATATGCTTTATAGAGAGCAATAAACATTCAGTTCAATAAAAATGTGAAATAATAGGGCTGATGAAAAGGATGGTATTAGTTGTTTCACCACCATTGGGCCACAAAGGATATAATAAGACTTGAAGCCAATAGTTAACACATGGCTTCTGCTGTTATCGTGTATTATCAGGAAATTTTTCACCTCTGCAGTGGTTTTTAGAATTTGATTATCTTAAATGTGGAAATAGGCAATTATTTAAAAGCAATTTTATGTGATATTTGCATCTTCTACACTAAAAATTAATGTCAAAAAATAAATTTAGTAGCCTTTGCTATTTCATTGATTATGAAACCAACTATAAGAATAACTTCATACCTAGTCCAGTAAATTCTTCTCTAGAAGTTAAGTGCCTATAAAATAATTACCTTATAGGAAAAGGTCAACTGCTAATGTTTTGAGTTTGACTTAATTGATCTAAAGGATGTGGTTTGAAGGCTATTTCTTTTCTTCCTTAGATAATGAGAAAGTTAGACAGCTGCTTCTGGAGGGTGTGCCTGTGGAGTGTACACATAGCTTTATTTGGAACCAAGCTATTTGTAAGAGTGTCACAGAGAATAAAATCTCAGATCAGGTAACTAATGGTGTAAGGACTATTGGTAAAGTTGTGAAGACAGGTTGAAATTCATCACTCAAGAGACCCTAAAAGTTACTTCATACTTTATAGAATCCCTTACACTTCCTTTAATTTTCAGATAATTTATTGGTCCCTTACTTAGGTATATACAAGAGGTTTTTTTCCCCTCTTTTTTCTTTTTTCTATTCTTAGAGAATACTCTCTAGAAAAAGTTAATAGAGACTTTTTTCTTGAAATGATTATCTTGTGGTTTCAATACAAGCTTTTTCTTTTATTTTTTTTCCCCAGAGTCTTCTGTCTATTTTTTAGTCTCCTGTCTTTAATTTCACAAAGGTTGTGCTTCTACCAGGACCAGGTATTGTATTAGACAATGGGGAATATAAGGCTATGGTCAAGGAAGTACAGGGTACAAAGGAAGCTCCGTGAAGGGTTACTAAGCGCAGACTATGGAAATTAGGGAAAGTTTCCTGAATGGAGGAGCTGGTATTTGAGCTGACTCTTAGGTGAGTGGTTAGAATTAACTAGACTTCTTGGGGCCGGGGGCCAAGCCTGCAGTATAGGAAGGATTGCTGGATGTGAAAACAGCATGTGCTGGTGCCCAGGCCAAAACAGGATGATGTATTCAAGAATGTTCCAAGTAGAACAGTAGCTTGGAGTCAAAGGTGGGGCAGGAGATGAAACTGAAGAGACATTAGGGACCAGAGCATAAAAGACCTTGGGCCATTTTAAGGACTTGTACTGAAGATGGTTTTAAACTGGGACATGACATGATCACATTTCACTCCAGCAACTCTGTGGAGGGTGGATGAGACTAGGGACGGGGATGTGGGTGGAGGAGCTTGAGAGAGGACTTGTGGTCAGATGACCTTAAAAGAGACCCTGGAAATATCCATAATAGAGTCATGATGGGAGTCTGAATTATGATTGTGTGGCTGGAGTGCAAGGGTTGGGACTTAATACACCTTCCTGGAGAGTAAAATTGACAAGATTCGGTGGGTGATTGGAAGATGGGTGGTGAGAAAGGAGACTTGTAGATAAGTTCCTAAAGGTGTAGGTAGGGTTTAGGAGCTCAGTTGAAAGAGAGCCAGGGCCAGGTCTGCCTTGTCACTGCTGTGTTTCCAAGTTCTAGATAAGTGTTTGGCACATAACAAGTGCTCAGAAACTAGTTGAATAAAGGAATAAATGAATGAACAGTAAATATTTGGATGAATGAATGAAGGAATGAGCTATGAGAATTGTGGCATTTTTTAACTACGTGGGGAATACAGATGGAGAGTGAATGTAGTGGGAAAAGATAAGTTCAATTTTGGATAAATAGTTTTGAGGGGTCTTGGGACTTCCCAGGAGCAGATGTCAAGAAGAAAGCTTTTGATCCCAGGAGGAAAAGTTGGGGCTGAAAGATAGATACTTTAGAATTACCAAGATGGTAGTGGAAACTAATCAAAAGTCAAAAAGGAGAATCAGGACTTGGTCATGGCTTGAAGAGCTTCCATGAGATAGACAATGTGGCGTGGAGTCTGTCTCTTAGATATTTTTCCCAGTTGAGTGATAGAACTCTCTGCTACCTGTTCATCTGTTTTTACAGCTGGCAAGAAAAGTCTAAAAGGATGTTATCTACAGTTCCTACAGTCTATTTCACACAGTATCTTTTATTTAAATCCTTAAGGCCTGGTGAGAACTTTTCTCAAGAGCCAGGGTATTTTTCTCTTTGTCCCTCTTTGAGAAGTTGTTCATTGTTTGTACCTTTTTGACCACAAATCTTAACCAGAATGAAGGTAGGGACAGAGTATGAAAATATAAGAATAATCCTGATATAAGAGATTAGCAGAATGAATGTATATTATAACTTTGAATCATCTAGTATGTTCTAGGCCAAATTTAATATAATTTGGCATTTTCTGCCAAAGCACTTGTATGGAGGAAAATCGTAGGAGGAGGAATACCTTGTACTTAGGCTCACATTTATTTACTGAGAACATTTGTTTTCTTGTTTTTTAAAAGAGCATGTTAGTTCCTAAAGCTGCTTATAGGTTGACCCAGTAAAATCTCCCTGAAGACCGGGGTGGTTTGTCTTGAATTATTTTCTTCCACTTTAGGATTTAAACCGGAAGAGAAGTGAGTTGCTGGTGCCTGGGTCACAGCTTGTTTTAGGTCCCCATGAATCCAAGGTACCTGTACTGTTGATTCAACAGCCAGGAAAAGTGGCTGGTGCTGAGCGACGAGGCTGGGGAAGCGGCTGGGATATCCTGCTCCCCAAGGGCTGGGGCATGGCTTTCTGGATTCCATTGGTAGGTTACTTTTTAATTCCAAGAGCTGCAACATTTAAATTATTCCTAATAAGCACCATTTGCTGAAAGTGTTCTAGACTTCATGCACAATTTAGAAATTGAATGCTATTTTTCTGCCCTGATACAAGATACTTTAAAATGTTCTGACATATTGTGGATTTTTGAGGTTTTGAAAATGGCCTGATTTTTGAATAGTAGTGGCAACAAAATGTTGAGGTGTTTTTTTTTCTTAAAGAAATTTGTTATGGTTGAAAAGCAGTATTTGTAATTTTCTAATTTTTATAGATGTGCAGAATACATTTATTGTATTTTAGTGCTGACATATTCTTATTTATTAACTGCAGCTAAATATTTTATTAAAACAGTGTGTGGGGTTTTGTTGGGGGGGTTGCTTAGTTTAAATATTACTTTGAGCTGGAGAGTATAAAAGGCATGTGAGACTGTTAGATTCATGCAGGTAATTAAATTTAGCAATTATGCCTAGTGTAAGGGACATTCAGCTAATCACTTAGGAGTGGAAATATTTTCTTTCTAAGATTTATTTTGTTGTTTGAGAGAAGGTGAGAAAGAGGGAGAGAGAAGGGAGTGAGGGTCCAGAGCAGTCTCCATAGTTGTACATCATTAGTTGTGACATGGTTTCCTTCCACACAGGTGGATGTGGGGCCTCACAGGACAGGAACCAAACCGGGGGCCTCCCACATGGGAGGCGAGAACATTTGCCACTGAGCCATCCTGGTGGTTACCAGTTGTGCCACAGTTCAGGATATGGGTTTGCACGGACTGGGGCTGGGATTCAATCCCTGGACCTCGAGGTTTCAAGGGAAGCACTCAACCTGCTGAGCTATCCTGGCATTTTTACTGTTATATGGCAACTTATGGTAGGATTTCCCCACATGTATTTATCCATTCTCTTTTTGATGGACATTTAGGTTGTTTCCCGTTTTCCCCATATAAACAATTAAGCAATTTCACTTTATGTTGGTTATTGACAAGATCTTATGATATTTCTTTTAGATCTATCGAGGTGCAAGAGTTGGAGGATTAAAAGAGGCGATAGTGCATTCTCAGTATAGAAGGTCACCTTACATCCCAGGTGATTTCCCAGACTGCCCTGCTGGGATTCTTTTTGCTGAAGAGCAAGCTGAGAATCTTTTTGAAAAGTTCAAAAGGTAAGACACTGGCTTCTCTAATTTGATAATATCTTAAGAGGAAAAGAAGTGCCTGTTCACATTGGTCAATAATGTTTGGAATGGCTTTGGTGACTCTTACTACAATACATAATGTTTCATAGGCTCTTCCTTGACATAATTAAGTCAGGAGATTATCTTATATTTGGCTTTTATAGGCCCATCAGGGTTACAAACCCTCCCCTTAGTCATGTGCTCACATTGACAATGGTATATACCTAAACTGTGGACGTGAGTTTCAGATGCTTCTTAGTAGATTCTCACTACCAACCCTGCCCCTTCAAAACGTTTTTTTTTTTAAATAACTGGTTATAGAAATGATACATATTAATGAAATCTTAATGAACTATGGAAATGTATAAAAATAACTATAAATTTATTAAAAAACTGGTATATTCCAACCAGAGACATAAGTGCTGTCTTTAACATTTTAGTATCAATCCAGACATTTTTTTTTTTTTTCCATTGGTGGAGTGGCCCATGCGGAGCTTTATTCTCTTGCACTGTGAAGTACATGCTAATGTTGGGAAACCTGTGTTTCCTACTAAGCTGTAGGCTCTGGAAGCACAGACACTCTCTCGCTTGAGGCATCTGCAGCATCTAGCCAGTGCCTGGTGCACAGTGGGCCTAAGAACTGTTACTGGTTGACTGATAAGTGAGTGAATGACTCATTGAATGTTGTAGTTCCTTGACTAGGTTGTTCACTGCTGCAACCACAGAGACAGGCAGTGCCTGGCTTTCAAACCGTTGAATGAACAAGTACTAAGTGAGTGAACAAGGCACATTCCTTGATTGCTGCCTTACAAGCTGTCTGAGGGCAGCCAGCATGTGTTGTGGGTCCTTGTGCCTCCTATAATATGTAGCTGAGGGTCTTCTGTGTTTTTGTTAAATAATACTTGACAGTAGTATTTATTTCTCACCCTTTAGACTTTTTATACATATAAATTTCTCATAGATACAAATTTTTAAAAATTACATATATTTTGAAACCTTTTTTCACTTAACAGTGTATTATGAGTAATTTTACCATAGTAAAAAAATAGGATTCTAGACAAGTGTTTGTGAACTTTTTCTGTAAAGGGACAGATGGCAAATATTTTTGGCTTGGGAGGACTTGGTTTCCATAGCAACTGCTTCGCTCTGCCGTCACCACAGGCTACGACGTAAACAAATGAGCATGGCTGTGTTCCAGTCTCACTCTATGGACACTCAAATTTGAATTTCATGTGCCATAAAATATTATTTGTTTGTTTGTTTTCAACCATTTAAAAATGTAAAAACCATCCTCAACTCGTGGGTTCTACCAAACTAGACAGTGGGCCAGGTTGGGCCTGTGAATCATAGTTTAGCCAACTCATACTCAAAATATAACTAACTGAATGGCTATGTAGGACTTCTGTATGAATGTACTGTAATTTATTAGTGGCTCTAGGTAATTTCTCATTTTTTGCTTTATGCTTCTGTCAACTGTTTTCCATATGCATCTTTACATATATGTCTGATTTAGTCTTTCATTTAGCACATATCTCTTTAGAGCATATTGTGTGTCAAACATGTTTCTAAGCACTGGAGCTATAGCAAGGGAAGGCAGGCAAAGTCTGTTTCTGCCCTCATTAACCCATTTTCCATTTAGAAAAAAAAGTGCAGCTCACTGGTGCATTCATTTAATTTTACATAAACATGGTTTTCAGTGTAAAAATAGAATAGAAAAGCTGTTCTGGAATTATTTCTAAACAGAATTTGTCTCTAATGCTAATTAACAGAAATGCATATGCTGATCAGTATTTAATATTTTTTTCATGTGATAAATTTCAAAGCACAGAACTTTGAAGGTAAGGTTAGTACTGAAATCTGCTACTTACCTCTGGGTCTGAGCAGCTGCAGTCACCACTGGCGAGCATTCTTGGATCAAATGGGAAATGAGCTTAGCTATCTTTCTTATTAAAATATTGTTAACATACAATGTTATATTAGTTTCAGGTGTACAACATAGTTATTCAACGTGTACATACCTATTGAAGTGATCTCCACAGTAAGTCTAGTAACCATCAGTAACTGTACAAACTTACATTATTGACTGTATTCCCTGGGCTGTACATTGCATCTTTTTAATTTTATAACTGGAAGTTTTATACTTTTTATTCCCTTCAGGTTTTTCGCCCTTCCCCTATTGCTTTCTGTCTGGTAGCCTTCAGTTGGTTCTCCGTATCCATGAGTCTGTTTCTGTTTTGTTTGTTCTTTTATTTTTTAGATTCAACACATAAATAAAATTATACAGAATTTTTATTTCTCGGTTTAACTTATGTCATTTAGTGTAATACCATCCAGGTTCATCCAGGTTGTCACAGATGACACAATTTCATTCATTTTTTTAATAGCTGAGTAGTATTCCATTGTATATACCACATCTTCTTTATTCATTCATTTATCAATGGACACATCTGTTTTTTTTCCATATCTTGGCTATTATAGATAGTGCTGCAATGAACACAGGAGTGCCTATATCTTTTTGAACTAGTATTTTTGTTTTCTTCAGATATATGCCCAGAAGTGGAATTGCTGGGTAATAAGGTAGTTCTATTTATAATTTTTGAGGAACTTCCATACTGTTTTCCATAGTGGCTATGCCAATTTACAATTTTACTGACAGTGCACAGGAGTTCTCTTTTCTCTACATCCTAGCCAACACTTGTTTGTTGATTTATTGACAGTGGATATTCTGACATGTGTGAGGTGGTATCTTATTGTGGTTTTCATTTGCATTTCTTGATTAGTGATTGTCATGATTAGTGATGTTGAGCATTTTTCATGTCTGTTGGCCATGTGTATGTCCTCTTTGGAGAAATGTCTATTCAGTGCTCTGCCCATTTTTTTAATTGGATTGCTTTTTTTTATGTTGAGTTGTATGAATTCTTTATATATTTTGAATATTAACCCCTTGTAAGATATTATATAGCATTTGCAAAGATCTTTTCCCATTTAGTGGGTTGACTTTTTGTTTTGTTGATGGTCTTTTTTGCTGTTAAATGAGCTTATATTTTTGATGGCACCACATGTTTCTAAGCTGATGGGAGGGATCCAGGAAAGGGAAGGGAGGCTAAAATCAAAAGAGCAAAGTCCTAGAGTGGGAAGAAGGGGGTGGCATACAAGCACAACATTTTGCTGTTCATCCCTCAATCATTCCAACAATCCATCTTATTTTTGATGCATTTCAGATTGAGGCATTTCCATAGGATCAAGCAGAAGGTTGCCTCTGAAATGTGAACACAGATTAAGTAGGTTTGTTTTGGTAGAGATATGCAGCCCTTTACAAAAGAATGGGGATCTCCTGATGTACTAATATAAGTGATCTCCAAGATGTTTGGTTAAGTGAAAAAAGTAAAGTTTGGCAAAAAATAATGTATTGGATATGCCACCATTGCATAAAGATGAGTAAGGAAAAAGAAATATGTGCATATCTGTTTATATGTACCTAAGGTGGTCACAGGGAGGAGAGATGAGAAATTGATAATGATGCTATCTCTCTGATGGGTAGCTGGGTCACTAGAGGTCAGGAGTGAGAGAAAAAGGCCACCATCACACCTTTTGTACCTTTTGAACTGAGAACTCTGCAATACGTGTGGGGACATAGTTGCACAATTCCAGGGACACCATTTACTTGTAGTCTTTCAGGAGTGGCACTCTCTGGAGTTGTGCAGTGGCTACAGGGCGCTACTTTGTAGATGCATTATCTATTGAAATAAGAGTTGCAGAAAATAGAAAATCTCAACCAGTAGAGATGGTTACTGTTCTTCATCATATTTCTTAGAAAACTTTTTTTTTTAAGATTTATTTTATTGTTTTTGACTGAGACAGAGAGACACAGGGACAGAGAGAGACAGAGAGAAGGGGGAGGACCCAGAGCAGTCTCCATAGTTGTACATCATCGGTTTTCAACATGGTTTTGTTTCACACAGGTGGGCAGGGGCTGCGCAGGGTGGGAACTGGGTTAGGGGCCTCCTGAGTGGGAAGCACACCCCATTGAGCCAGGGACTGAACCGGGGGCGCGAGAACCGAACTGAGGCCTCCTGCATGGAAAGCACAGCCCAGTTCAGCATATTCGATCCTTGGTCCCCAGGGCTGCAAAGCGAGCACTTTACCCGCTGAGCCATCCTGGTTTCCCCTAGAAAACTTTTTTTTTTCTTGTATGTTTGCTTTTAAAATAGAGATGTAGTACGGTGGCCATAATTATTTCAATTGCCCAATGTGAAATTGCTCATAGTTGGCTCTCTTCTTTGGTTTTCCTTAGACGCCCTCCTGCAAAACGGCCCAACTATGTTAAGCTTGGCACTCTGGCACCTTTCTGCTGTCCCTGGGAGCAGTTAACTCGAGATTGGGAATCAAGAGTCCAGGTCCAGGAAAAATCATCTGTAGCTTCCTCTCCAAGTGCTGAGGAGAGTGATTTGAGAGGAGACCAGGTGCCTGGTACTCTGACACCTGAAAAAACTTGTCAAGTGTCTGATGACATGGGCACATTCCTGCATGACTCCAGTGAGCCCAAAGGAGTAATGGACACCGAGTGTCTAGCCCAGACGGGGACTGAGTGGGTAGCGGGCCAAGATGCCACCAGCAATTTCCTCTGCGTTCTTAGGTAAGTGCTTATGACTTCCCCATACTTTTTGGATTGTCTGTTATAATCCTGACCAGCCTGTAGGATGTAAGAGTTATCATTGTCCCTTGATGCAAAGCCCAAGTGAACTTACGGACTTCCTTAGACGGTACAGGCAAACAGCTAAATCACATTTTGCTTGGGGCATGATGCTAACTGATGAAATGATTTGAAATGGTGTCATCAGATAGACCTAAACCAAGGCATATTTTAAATGATCTCTTTCATTTAGTCTTTGCTCACAAAGCAGCTCATGAGTCTTTTTGTAGGTCAAGAATTATGCAGACTCTGAGCAAGCAATCTTTGCTTGCTATCACTGAACCAGATTTCTTCTCATTCCTTTTGAATGATCTGAACTTGTGGCCGATTTAGTACCGATTCATTGTAATATTGTCATATCTTAGAGGCTGCCATATAAAATGTGTTCCACTCCCTGGACTGCTGCAGGCTGCAGTTTGCTCGTCAGTTCCCTTTATTCAGTGCTCTGATTCTTAAAAGTGCTCGTCCCTTTTGCCTTATACTTATTTTTTCTGTATAGTAACCTGATAATTTCATATCCTTTCTTTTTGCTTTTCATAATGCCCCCTTAGAGTTTCTTTTCTAATCAAAATATCAGCTCCTCTTTAACCTCTCACCGTGATTAGAATCTTAGGTTCTATCCCACTGTCTTATTTTTCTCTGTCTTTAACTTCTTAAACCTTTAGTCTTTCTGTCTCAGAGCAGTAGACACATAAAAGAAAAATATGATTACAAAAATAAGAGGCCTGTCCAGAAAACATCCAGCCATTGTCAATATAACAAGAATGGTTAAAAGCCTGGATACTTTCTGGACAGCCCTTGTACAGTAATGTGTATTTAGAATTTTGTTTTTAATTAGAATTTTGATTCTTTCCCACACAGAGTATTAAAAAATGGAATTAGCTCTAGCAATGCCCAATCTTCTAATTGCGTATTTTCTCCTTGAACCAAACATCCTCACACATGTGTCTCCAACTTCATGTAGGAGTAGAACATCACTGAAGCAGTTGTCAGCCTGGTGTGGGCCCGGTCCTGGGAACGGCCGGCCAGCCCGGCGCGTGCCAGGGAGAGGGCAAGAACTGACCAGAGAGGCCTGCCTGCCCATCATGCACCGCTTCCCCCGGGCCCTGGTGTGGGTCAGCCTGTCCCTGCTCAGGAAGGGCAGCCCCGAGCCGCACACCATGATCTGTGTCCCAGCCCAGGAGGACCTCCTCCAGCTCAGTCAGGACGCGCTCTTCTACGGGCCCCAGGAATCCAAGCACAGTGACCCATTCAAGAGCAAGATCCAGAAGCAGAAAAAGGAGAAGAAAGTAGAGAAGAGGCAGAACCAGGGGCCTGCTGGGTCTGAGGGCCTGGCAGGGGGTTACCCGGTGGCAGGGCCCCAAGCTCTGACGCTGGGCTTGTGGTCAGGCCCTCTCCCCGATGTGACATCTCACTGCTCCCGAGTTCTCCTTGGCTTTGTCACGCAGGGAGATTTCTCTATGGCTGCCGGCCGTGGGGAGGCCCTGGGGTTTGTGAGTTTGACAGGCTTGCTGGATATGCTGTCCAGCCAGCCGGTGGTGGAGCGGGGCCTCGTGTTGCTGAGGCCCCCTGCCTCTCTGCAGTACCGGTTTGCCAGGATTGCCATTGAGGTGTGAACGCCGGCCTACGTCGGCCAGGGTGGGGATGACAGCGGTGTCCGCCAAGTCCAACAGTTAGAGTTGTTGCCGTCTTCTGTTTTGAAATACCATGTGAAAATCCTCAGAAATGAGAATTAAAAAATTATCGTATGCAAATGGATGAAATGTTTTACATCATTACAATAATCTCATTGATTTCCATCTTTCTTGTCCTGGCTTCATACTTTAGAATCATTTGGCACCTGTAGCCAAAAGCTTTTCTATTTTGATTTCTTGCTCTGTGTAATTCTTGCTGAAAAGAATTAAAAACTTTGTTTCTTCCTCCTTTTTTTTTTTTTTAATTCGGAACAAAGGGCTGTCAGGTCTATATGAAAAACCTTGTAGTCATGTGATAATCACAGTGGTTGTTTAGTGATTTGATTGTCATGCAAGAGGGAAAGACAATAAACATCTGGCTTTCGTACAGGAAGTGCGGCCCCATCTGGGCCATGCTCAATTCTGTGTGTAGTCAGCACGCCTAACACTTCACGCCATAAAGAAGGAAACCGCGAAAAATGTACTGCTGCTGCTTTTCAGGCAGTCTCGCTTTATGGCAAGAGGGTTGGAGTGGAATTAGAATGGGGTGTGTGTGGGGGGGGTGTCTATGATTGTTTTTTACCCCTGTCCTCTTTGTTGACCAACACAAGATCTTAGGAGTTACTTAATTTTTGTGTGCTTTTTGTTTCTGCAAAGTATTTCTCAAAGCCATTAGGAGCATTTCTCAAAATTTGTTCTAAGAAATGTTTTAACTAAAAATGAAAAAGAGAGATTCTAAGGTTAGTTTGATTTGGGAAACTCTGGGTTAAGCATTTCTTTTTAAAGGACTTCGAGAATTTTCCATGTGATTTTGTACATTGTGTATCTCCAGGAAGTGGATAATAGTCTACATAATTTTTCTAAATCTTTTTGATCCCAAAATTTGTTTTGCAAGGAGCATTTTGTAGGACCAGTGTTCTTAGGAACATACTTTGGGAAATGAGGCTATACTTGCCTTTGCCAGGTGACAACTACAGTGACAGGCTGCTTTTAGGGATGCCGGGACAGCTCGGTGGTTGAGCACTTGCCCCACAACCACGAGGTCTGGGGTTTGATTCCTCACCCCAGCCTGTGAAAGCCCATATGTGGAACTGTGACACAACTGGTAACCGCTGGGGTGGCACTGTGGTGAAGATACTTGGCTTTCCATGTGGGAGGCCCCCAGTTCGGTTCCTGCCCCACGCAGCCCCACGTCCACCTGTGTGGAATGAAACCATGTCACAACTAATGATGCACAACTATGGAGACTGCTCTGGGCTCTCCCTCTTCTCTCTCACCTCTCAAACAAAATAAATCTTAAAAAAATGACAAGCTGCTTTTAAACATGAATGTGGTCACCTTGCCTATCTGATATTTTGTGCAGGGTATAAAAGGTCTCATTTTCTCCCCTAGGAAGAGGGGGGTCCTCGTTGCCTTTTTTCACTTGCGGAGAAACTAGGTGCTCATTAGCTTTTAGTTGCTGTGTATGTCTCACACAGTCCTTATTTTTCTGTCATAAATTTCTCAAAGAGGTTGAGTGGGATTTTTTTTTTAATTTAATTGTATAGTTAGGTATTATTTCCTGTAAGTACATTGAGTTTTTGTAGTAGCATCTGGCAATAAATACTTTCGAGGCTGATGAGTTGGGGAGAGACACAGCAAGTATAGTAGCTAATGAAATATCTGATGTTGTTCCTCTTGCCATGGCTCTAAATGTATTTGTGTCCAACCTCAACGAAACTGAAAAATAAAAAGTATTACTTAGTGGCATCTGCAAACAGAATAAATTAAAATGTCACCTGATGTGTGATTGTGAATGTTTATTAGATTATTCCTCAAATTTGTTTTCTAGGCCCTCAGACACTTCATCTGCAGCCTAGCTCGCTTGCTGACAGACGTCTACACGCGCTCTGAGTCACGGAGCCCTGTTTGGTACCTGAGGCTCCTGCTGCCTTCACCACAAGGCACGGGGCTCGCTGAAAGGATAGACTAGCATTTCCCTAGATACATTACTGGGAGCACGGGTCCCTGAGATGTTTCCCGGAAGAAAACGTTCCCATGGATAAATAAATTTGGGAAAAGCTGTCTACTGTATCTTCCTATTGTGGATTCATAATGAGTATTAGTAAGGTGTCCAACCGTCCTCCTTTAGGGAGGACAGTCCTCCTTTTGGAAGTTCTGGCCTCACTCAAAAAGTGTCCTCCTAGATGTCCTCCTTTCCGATATGTAATACTATATGTCTTTTCTTTTTGGTTCTGCAATCGATTTATTTTTTTTAATTGTTAAATTTATTGGGGTGACATTGATTGGTAACAATTAGATAATTTCCAGATGTACAAGTCCACATCACATCACCTATGCTTCACATTATGTGCTCACCACCCAGAATCAGCTGTCCTCCTTCTCATTGGAAAAAAGTTGGTCACCATAGTATTAGTCTAGTCGAGGCTCTGCATAACCCTGCAGGAAGGAAATCTCTTTCACAGATCACTTTTCCCACCTTTTTTTTTGCATAGCTGTAGTCCAGAAAACACTAGTGTTATGCAATATATAGGAATGTGTTTATCTTAATCCTACTAGGTGCCTGCGGAGCTACAAATAAGTACATATCAGGCCCCTGCCCTCTTTTTGGGGGTGGGGGTGGGAGGAGGCTCAGATTTCAGAGTTCCTAAGTCAAGAGGTGTCCTAAAAAGCAGAGGTGTGAGCTGGAACCCCAGAGGCCAGCCATGCATTTGAGTTATGAAATAGAATTGATTCTTTCTGTGTGATTACGCTCTTTTTTAAAATTGACATTACATAAATAATAGTAGTTTTTTTAAAAAATAATTTACACCTATAGAAAAGTTAGAAAATGCAGATAAGCAACAGCAATGACACAGCTTAAGTCACCTGGATTTTTACCACGAGGCGTAACCACTTCAACTTTCTGGTACATAACCTGCTAGGCTTTGTTTCCAGATGTGAGTTGCTCATTTTCTTTTAAGAAAAGTAGCTTCAGTCATTGCTTGTATCAAAACCTATGTAATACATGTAGTAGTGGGGACCCTACTGTTCATACTCCTTTTGTGGGAAATGGGAAGCTAATAGTAGGTGTATCATGTACTCAGTGGAGCACTGTCTTGCTCGCTGTGTGCCCAGAGTGCGTTCCTCCTCCCCAGGGGGAAGTGGAGTCGGCAGTTGATGGCTGCATGGACTCCATAATGGCCTTGACTGGTCTATTTGTGGCCAGCTGATCTGAGGCCTGGGGAGCATGGAAGCTTGGTCCAGGATGATAGAAGGTAATAAGGACTAGCAACTGAAGGTCACTTGGGGGAGCACGCCCAGTTACATAGCAATTATGTACACACAGGACCACAGTGCTGTCCTTTCTTTGACAACGGTGGCTTTTATCCCTGGCTGCACATTGGAATCACCTGATAGCCCAAGCCTCCTCCCAGAACGCAATCTGCGGTTGGGCCCAAGCATCTGTATCCCTTGGAAGCACCCAGGCCGTTTGATGTGTGACGGGCTGAGGTCTGACTTTTTGGACTCCCTGCACCTTGGAAAAGGTGTGAGTGAGTAACGAGGCTGTGGAACTCTTACAGCTGTTGTGCTGTTCGCAGGCCCAGCACACATGAAGGAGCCCCAGGGAGCGTCATGAGAGCGTGGTGAGGGCTGGGTGGCCCAGAACAGGGGCTTCCATCCCGGAAGAGGCCTGGTCTTGAAAACAGCCTGACTCTAAGCTCATGTGACCTTCACCTTTGGGAGTATAACATTGGTTTATTTTTAAAGATTTATTTTTATTGTTTTTGACAGCGAGAGAGAGAGTGAGATACAGAGACAGAGACAGAGAGAAGGGGGAGGGCCCAGAACAGTCTCCATAGTTGCACATCATTGGTTTTTCCACATAGTTTTATTCCACAGGTGGGCAGGGCTGCACAGGGCAGGAACTGGGCCGGGGTCTCACCCTGGTGAGAACTGAACTGGGGACACTCCC
Organism: Craseonycteris thonglongyai; assembly: GCA_004027555.1. Classification (NCBI taxonomy): domain Eukaryota; kingdom Metazoa; phylum Chordata; class Mammalia; order Chiroptera; family Craseonycteridae; genus Craseonycteris; species Craseonycteris thonglongyai. The sequence goes on from PVKE010002926.1 coordinate 69,432, forward strand.
CAGCTCAGCATATGGGTCCGCACAGGCCGGGGCCGGGATTCGATCCTCAGTCCCTGGGGCTGCAAAGTGAGTGCTCAATGCACTGAGCCATTCCGGCTTCCCCCAACATTGGTTTTTTGTGTTTTGTGTTTTTCTTTTGGACACTGTCCTTTCAGATCAGCTGTTCTTAACCGAGGCTACACCTTGGAATCCCCTGGGGAGTTTTCACAGCCCTGGTGTCCAGGCCACCCCCAGAGATGCTGATTTAACTAGTCAGGGGGATGGCCTGGACATTGGGATTCTTAAGAGCTCCCAGGTGATTTGCAGCCAGGGTAGAGAACTGCTGTTCCAGACATTAATACAAGGTTCCAATGTCATTAGTGAAGGACACAGAATCTGACCAGTAATGGGGAGCCATGCGGGTGGGAGCAGAGGTAGGCTGACTTGAGTGGAGCATGTAGCTGTCATTGATGGATGTCCCTGCATAGGGCCCTGCTGGATCTGAGCAAACAGCTGAGTTCATGCAATGGCGTTTTCCTTCTCCCCTTTCTAAAAAGCGAAATGCACCCAGGTGCTGTCTTGGAAGAACCCACCCTAACCACTGTGCTTTCACTAAGGGAACGTTTATGAACACGGAACTCTCCTATCTCACTGCTCCTCTCAGCCTCACCCACTCCGTGCTCTGAATGCATTGGTCTTTTGGTTCCTTGAATAAACAGCCAAGCTCTTGGTGCCTCCACAACCTGACAGGAGCTCCGCTCTGCCTTCATAAAATGTTCTTTTACCCCCTCCCGCCCCCACGCTTCTGCACACCTGTTCCCTCTCTACCCATTCTTCCTGGCTTAACTTTATATTTCTCAGAGAGCTCTCCTCCTGTCAACATTATTTTCTATCACACAAGGGATTTATTTCCTGATAGCGTCACGATATATAATGATTCTCTTGTTCTTTTTAAAAAAGATTTATTTTATTGTTTTTGACAGAGACAGAGATAGACAGAGAGAAGGGGGAGGGCCCAGAGCAGTTCTCATGTCATCAGTTTTCAGCATGTCATTCCACACAGGTGGGTGGGGGCTGCACAGAGCAGGAACCGGGCTGGGGACCTTCTGTATGGGAGGCACGCCCCCTCAAGCCAGGGGCCAAACTGAGGGTGAGGGGTGGGGGGGACAAGAACCAAACTGGGGGCCTCCGACATGGGAAGCACACCGTAGTTCAGCATGTGGGTCCACACAGGCCGGGGCCAGGATTTGATCCTCGGTCCCCTGGGCTACAAAGCAAGCGCTTAACCTGCTAAGCCATCCTGGCTTCCCCGTTCTCTTGTTATTTACCTGTTTATTATCTGCTCCACTAGGCTGCGAGCTTTTTGATGGGGAGACTGTGTTTCTTTAAATTTTATTTTACTGGTATAATTTTTAAAAAAGATTTATTGTTTTGAGAGAAGGTAAGAGAGAGAGAGAGAAAGAAAGAGAGAAGAGGGGAGGGCCCAGAGCAGTCTCCATAGTTGTACATCATTAGTTGTGACATGGTTTCTTTCCACACAGGTGGATGTGGGGCCACCTGGGGCAGGAAGTGAACCTGGAGCCTCCTGCATGAGAGTCGAGAACCTTTGCCAAGGGGTTTGGTGGGTACCAGTTGCACTGCAGTTCAGCACATGGGTCTGTACGGGCCGGGGCCAGGACTCAATCCCCAGACCTTGCAGTTGCAAGGCAAGCACTCAATATCCTGGCATCCCTACTATTATGATTTTTTAATGCAAGTATATAGATATAGTTGGTATACTATCTCATTTTGGTATATTAGTTTCAGATATACAACACAGTGACTCGACATTTCTATACCTTATAATGTGATCACCCAACTAATTCTAGTAATCATTTGTCACTATGTAAACTTATCAAGGTATTATTGACTATATTTCCCTTCCTTTTTTCATCCAACCCCCAACACCTTCCCTTCTGCTAACCATCCCTTTGATCTTTTTTCTGTAAGTCTGTTTGTGCTTTGTTTTGTTTTTAGATTCCACATATAAGTGAAACCATACCATACGGTATTTGTCTTTCTCTGCCTGACTTATTTTACTTAGCATAATATCTCCCTAGATCAGTGGTTTCCAACCTTTTCCCACTTGTGTACCCCTTTTAAATCCTCTTCTATAAACTGTACCCCTTGTTTTTAAAATAGCTGTTTTTAAATACTGACCCCTTTGTTCAGTGCCTACCTTAATGTAAAATAGTAGAAATTAGGTAATGTTAGGAAAGAAAAATTAGTACACTAAAAGTACAAACTACAGATTGAATTTTACAATATTGGTAACAGTTAAATATTAATGATGATCAGGTATCTAACAAACTTTCAAGTTATTAATAATATTTGTGTTATCTGAAAAGTCTGTAGTAATTATTATGCAAATCACTAGTCGATTGAAACATTGTTGATGAGATTGTTGAACTTGCTTTGATTCACTTAGTTTCTTGAAGTCTGGCTCAAAAGATGCAAGATTTTAAATTCAGACTTGCATTAAGCTTGTTGCATTAAGATGTACTTATTTTTTATGAAGATGTAAGAACAAAAAGCTCTACTAGTTCAGTATTAGTAAATGGCAAGAGGTATTTTAGTGCCTTCTCACTGAGATGTTTGTATTCCTCACTGACATCTACCTATAAAGTAACAAGATGCTTTCTTCTAAATTAAATCAGAATTTAAAGAAGAATCAGTTGAAAGTTTGATTCATTGCTCTTTTTCATTGATTGATAGTTTAGCTTTTTTGAAGAAGTTCATTGAAGGGATCTGTAATCCAGTTGTTTTCTTTTCCACATTGAGGGAAGTATTTATAAAAGGACATGTCAAGACCTTCCAAGTGACTTACAATATTCTCTTTCATGTTTTGGGATAGGTGCAAGTCATTCTCAGATAAGAAGTTGTGCAGAGTTTCAAAAACTTCAGGCTGACCTCTTTCAATCCACACTTTCCAAAAGTCCGGTTTTGAATCATTGCCTCAATTTTGTCAGTTACTTTGAATATAGTGATTGAGCTGTTTCAAAGTCCCAAGTTGAGTTTGCTTATTTTTGGAAAAAATGATAAATATGCAAGATTTTGAAGCCAATCACTGTCTTGAAACTTGGAACATGAGGGAACTGATGGGCTTCAAGAAATACCTGGACTTCATGTCTAAGTTCAAACATCTATGTAAGTACTTTGCCACGAGATAGTCTACCTTCCCTCCATATGTAAAAGTAATGTGCTGTGAATGCTGTTCATTTCACACAGTGCTTTGAACGATCTGGAGTCCTGTGGTTGTGACTTAATGAAATGTACAACTTTGACAGCCTCATCAAGAACATCTTTCAGGTCACTAGGAAGAGGCTTGGATGCAAGGCTGTCTATGAATGCAGCGGTGACTCCATGGCACATGGGGAGCCTCTTCTTTAATTCAGTCACATAGGCCTGTAAAACAACCTGACATAGGTAACCTCCGTCAGTGCACACACCACAGCATTCAACCAACTAATGTCCTTTTCAATGAAATAACCATTGATTACGTTAAAAATAACTTTGCCTGTGGTATGCTCTGGCAATGGATAACAAAGCAACAGGTATTCCTCAATTTTATTTTCTACCAAGTACCTTGTGACAATGAGCAAAATAGGTAAATCAGCAACATCTACACTTTCATCAACCTGTATGGAATTTACTTTTTCTAATTCTATCTACAACTGCTTCAACATCATTAGACATTTCCTGAATTTGTTGAGACACTGTAGTGTTTGAAAAAGAGATAGTATTGATTTTGCAGACCCGCTCTTCCCCAAACATACAAAACGAAACAAAACAAAACAAACAAAAAGAAAACAGTGTCCTTAATACAAGGAGAAATTCAATCTTCAGCTATGGTGTGGTTTTTACCACATTTGGCTATGCGATAAGCAATATGGTATGAAGCCTCAACTACACTCATTGTCTTTCTATCCTGACATCATATGTGAAGTAACAGTTGTATGTTTTTCTAAGTACCAAAAATAATGTATTTCTTTGTTTTTATACACAGGATGTTTAGCTTCTAAAGGTTGCATGAGTAGAGAGGGTTCCATGCAACTGTTGGAGAATATTTCCCCACACACAACACACAAAGGCTTAGGGCAGTCATCATCCTCTACAAATGAAAACCCATGTTTAACCTACTCTTCAGAGTATTTTATTTTTCTCTGTGTAGTGTCTGAGGCACCCACCTTTTTACTATCTCCCAGTGTGGGTGTACTCACAGCTGCCGACATATGTTGAGAAGAATTGGCAACGTGTTATAATCCACATCAAATTTAGGTTTCTCAACCATTCCTGTTTTCAACCATCGATGCATAACTGACATGCTTAAAAATCACTGACAATAATAACTAAAACTACATTAAACATTAGGTAAAAATACTACTTGAAAAAAATCACAAAGGCAACACACTTACTTTTACTCAGTCAATAACTAAACTGATCACACAGTATGGCTATGCATGTATTTATATGTTTGGGGAAGTTCCAGAAACATCGCAAATGGAGTGTTCTGACGCTGTGTAATGATTGGTAGAAGAGCAGTTTAGGGGAGAGTTCATTGGTGACATGCCGTCACCAATCATCATTTGCTAATGTGATCTAATTTTGAAGTGTCTCCATTAACATTATTGTTCCATAACTAACATTCTGCTTTTTTTTTTTGCTGTTACTGATTATATTTAGTGTATCCCTGAACAGGCCCTGCATGTATCCCCAGGGGCACCTGTACCACTGCTTGGGAACCAATGCTCTATCCATCCATGTTGTCACAAATGTAAAGATTTTATTTTTTTATTGTTGCATAATATTTTATTTTATATATATATATATATATATATATATATATATATATATATATACCCCCCATCTTTGTTATCCATTTATTTATACTGACAGACTCTAGGTTGCTATTTTGGCTATTGTAAAAAGAACACTGCAGTGAACATAGGGGTGCATATATATGTTTGAATTAGTGAGACTGTGCCATATTTGATCCCTGTTGCACCTCATATTCTAGCACAGTGCTTAATCCATACCTTGTGTTTAATATATTTTTGTTGATACAATAATCAAAGAGGGTGTTTGTGTTAAACTGTACAATGCAGTGTTACCTTGGTACTTGTTGTTAGTTGGTTCTGGGAGGTGCTACGAGTACCAAAAACGACTACCAGACAAATTTTTCCCATAAGGAATAATGCAGTGGTACTTCAGTACTTGTATTGGTTCCAGGAAGTGTTATGAGTACCCAAAATGAGTACCAAACAGTTTTTTCCTATAAAGAATAATGTGGTGGTACCGCAGTGTTTGTTAATTGATTACTCGAGGCGCGATGAGCACCAAACAAATGACGAGGACCAGACAACGTTTTCACGTCAAAAATTGTCAAGTACCAAATTCAAAGAGTTTCAAAGCTACCCAGTACCGAGGTCTGACTGTACTGAAGTAGGCATATGTTGTAATGCACAAACTAGCCACTAGGTGGTGCCAAGACCTCATAAACAGCCTGCTCTGGAAAAAATAACAGAATTATAATACAATTCAGTTGTATGCGTCCTTGGAATGGAGGGAGTTTATGAGAGTACAGATCAATTAATTTTTCCTCTTTTGGTGCAGACCCATCCTACCAAACTTCCAGTTTGAAAGACTGATTTTTAAAGAGGGAACTAGAGAAAAAAACACTTGAAAAGCTCTGATTTTATGCATGACCCCCGTCCACCTTATCCTCAGCAAGTGTGTCCTTCCATCCTGAGCTGACCGGCTCCAATGACAGGGAGCTCGTTACTTCACCTGGAGGTGCCATTGCCCTCTTGGCGGCACACTGACGGGTGAACTGCCTCGAGTCCCATCCGTACTTCTGTCAGACTACAGTGAGAAACAGCCTCATATTTTTAGGAAGTCAGTTATTACCGGTAACCTTTTTGCATTTCCCTTTTCCAGGCTCAGGAAGCCTCACTTCTTTAGCTTTCTTTCTCTTGTTTCCAACGACTCTCAGAGGACCTTAAATTATATTTGGACAAGACCTGATTTATTCTCAGAACAACCCCGCAAAGCTGTAAGAGCCTTGGGCAGGTGCTGCTGGCTTTGGGGGAAAACTATTAAAGGTTTTATACACATCTCTTACAAATTGGGTCAGTATCTTTACGCCTCAAGATAATGTGGTTCTTTGACCCTCTAGTAGTTTGGGGAGCCTTACTGGGCGGTCTGTCTGCATCCTCTGAAGTACATTTACAGAATACTTTGTACCTGGTCTGTACCCCTGGAATAGAGGTTTTTAACTTTACCGTATATTGTCATCACTGTGGAGTTTTGAAGAATCCTAATGCCTATTCCACACACCAGACCCATTATTATTATTATTTAATTTTATTGACAGAGAGAGATAGAGACACAGAGAGGCAGAGACAGAAGGGAGAAGGCCCAGAGCAGTCCCCATAGTTGTACATCATTATTGTGACGTGTTTTATTTTACACAGGTGGATGTGGGGCTGCATGGGGCAGGAATCAAACTTTGCCACCATCCTGGCAATTATCGCTTGCAGTGCAGTTCAGCATATGGGTTTGCACGGGCTGGGCCTGAGATTCAATCCCTGGACCTCGCAGTTGCAAAACAAGTGCTCAACCTGCTGAGCTATCCCGGCATTCCCCCAATTTGTACTTTTTAATCTCTTCCTCTTTTCTCACCATTCCTTCCTGATGTGGGGCTGGCGTCCCTTGTTTCTCTGGAGAACCTCCACGGCCAAAGTATTTCTTGATTCCCACGGCCACATAAAAATTTGAGGCCAGTCTGTTCTGCATGTTTACCCTTCCAACAAGTCTCAACACGTCTTCTTCTTCATATCCTAATTATAAAACATCTATTCCGCTGGACTTCAGGTGGTTCTGTGGTTTGGTTGTTCTGTAATAATTTAGTTGTAATTTTTTTTTTTAAGATTTATTTTATTGATTTTTGACAGAGAGAAACAGAGACAGAGAGAGACAGAGAGAAGGGGGAGGGCCCAGAGCAGTCTCCATAGTTGACATTAGTTTTCCATATAGTTCACTCCACAGGTGGGCACAGGGCTGAATAGGGCAGGAACTGGGCCGGGAGCCTCCCACATAGGCCCTGGCAAGAACTGAACCGGGGGCACACCCCAGTTCAGCATGTGGGTCCTCCTGGGCCGGGGCCGGGATTCGTTCCTTGGTTTCGGGGCTTCAAAGCGAGTGCTTAACCTGCTGAGCCATCCCAGCTTTCGCCAGTTGTAATTTTAATGTGTTCATGAAAGGAAGCAAGCACAGTGCTTATCTCCTCCACCATCTTGGGTTTGTCTGTACCGCATCTTCCTTACCCAGTCGTCTATCCAAGGACAGTTTGGTTGTTTCCATGTCTTGGCCACCACCAACAGTGCTGCAACAAAAATCAGGTTGCATATATCTTTGCACACAGAAGTTTTCAGCTTTTTGGGGGGGTAGGTACCAAGAAGAGGGATTGCTGGGTCATATGATAACTTTATTCTTAGTTTTTTGAGGCATCTCCATACAGCCTTCCATAGTGGCTGTACCAGTTTACATTCCCACCAGCAGTGTATGAGGGTTCCTTTTTGTCCACAGCCTCTCCAGCACTTGTTATCCCTTGTCTTGTTGATTATAGCCATTCTAACAGGTGT